>KE504268.1:0-36913 GCA_000344655.2 Fomitopsis schrenkii | reverse complement strand
TCGTCATGCACGCTCTGGTTCCTACTTACCATGCTCAAAATCTTGTACGCACAGACTTCAGGTGAGTGCTGATTACTTGCATCTATGCAGCTCAGACATTGTGTTGGGTTCTAGGTTGCTCAGCTAGTTGTGCTGATTTGCATAAGTGGCTGTCACTCCTTCGAAGTCCACCCACTGCTCTTGTCATGGCAGTCCTCTCGCCAAGGGTATGGCTGACCTGCGCGGATCGTCGGCACAGGCGAGTGAGCGAGCGGGCGGGTGAGGGACCAAACAAGCGGGCAGGCAAGTGGGCGAGGAGACAGGCAAATGAGCGGGCGAACGAGCGGGCAGACGAGCGAACGAGCGGGCAGACGAACGAACGAGCGGGCGGGCGAGCGGGCGAGTGACGTCTCGACTTGGTCACAGTCTTCTTCGCCCTCTTCCTCTGTCATCGGGCTCAGTCCCGCTGAGGTCGCAGAGCTCGGGTTCGGCGAGCGCAGGTCGTCCGAGGGCTGTTCGTGCCAGTGGGCGTGCGAGCAAGGTTAGACCGCCACCACTACTTCGAGTTGTGTAGCATTCTCGGGGTGGCATACTTCAGTAACCATATCACTGACCTTACACTGACCTATTCCCGACAGGGATATTCGCCATTGCCCGTCGTGACACCCCCAAGCGGAGCAGGCCTCCCCACAGGCCATAAGGGTCCTGCAGAACCACATGGCCTCCTAAGCAAAAGTCCACCTGCCATTCATGATCGCCACGGATAAAGACTTCTTCAGTTATCCTCCAGTACTTATCGGCAGCAGACCTTTGGCCGACCTCTTGTGAGGGAGGAGCGAGGGAGGAGGTAGATTTAGCCTACAATCCCGGTGCCTTCGCACTCGGATATCAGTAGACATCGCTCACTAGCAGTCACTAGCGCGGCCTGCTTGGAGCTGTCTATATGCGTGGAAGCCACAATACCCAATGGACAGCGAGGGCCAAGCAAGGCCCCCCACCGATTCCTGTCATCGCGCACTCAATCTGATCCGCCGTATATTGCGCACCGTCTAGACAAATCTGGCAATCCTGCAGTGTAGCATCTACACGCCCGTCATACCCCGCCCCCGCCCCCGTAGCGTTGTGTTCCAGATCTCACAATCTACCGCAATAATTTATAAGAACGACGCCTGATGGAACGACGCTCCGACAGCGCCCCTCAGCCTTCTGACCGTCTACGCTAGCTGCATACCTTATCGGCTCCACCATGTCTGACTCTACTCACGTTGCGTTCGTCTCAGGAGCGGCTCAGGGCATCGGCTTGAAGATCGCCCTCAGGCTCGCGGACGACGGCCTCGATGTGGCTGTCAACGACATCCCCTCCAAGAAGACCGAGTTGGCAGAGCTTGTCTCCCAGATCAAGGCGAAGGGGAGACGTGCGATCGCCGTCCCTGGAGATGTCTCTGTGGAAGAGGATGTTCGGAATGCCATTGATAAGGTTGTGGCAGATCTCGGGGGATTGGACGTTGTAAGTGTGCAAAATAGGCGTCAACTATTACAAGCTGTCTCATCATGCCTTCAGATGGTGGCTAATGCCGCCATCCTAGTGGTCACGCCCGTCGTGGACAGTATGTTCATTTTGTTGTCTCGCGTTATGCACATTGAAGACATCTTGTCATAGTTGACGTTGAGGAGTGGGACCGTATCTTTGCTGTGAATGTCAGGGGTATCATGCTCCAGTACAAGTATGCAGCGAAGCAGATGATCAAGCAGGGCCGAGGAGGCAGGATCCTCGGTGCGAATGATAAACTCTTCCTTTGGACCGGCGATTGATCAGTCAAACTTGGCCTAGGTGCTTCGTCGATTGGGGGGAAGAGAGGTAAGGAGCTTACCCAAAGCTTCCCAGCGTAAGGCTCACTCCTAACTTCAGGTTGGAGCGGACTCTCTGCGTACTGCTCAAGCAAATTCGCCGTTCGCGGGCTCACGCAGTCTCTCTGTGCGTACCCATCAACGATATCATCTGCGCCGCAATGCAGAACGTATGTACTACAGCGCTTGAACTAGCGACGCACAACATCACCGTGAACTGCTACGCCCCCGGCATGATCGATACCCAGATGGGTGAGCTCTTCCTGCATGCCGCCGCCTATCTATCTGACTTGGTTCAATCAACTCAGCACAGGACTTGGGCGCTGGTTTCTCCGTACGTCTATTTTCCCGGCGACGTCTGCTTCCGCGCTGACACTGGCCTATAGAGGCTTGGGATATCCGCCGAGATCCCCCTTGGCAAACCAGAAAGCATAGCATCTATCGTGTCTTACCTTGCCAAGCCCGAGGCATCCTTCATCACAGGTCAGTGGCGTCTCGGAGTGTGACGTGACCGCGACCGGCTGAACGTCAAACTAACAGGGCAAACCATCTCGCCGAACGGAGGCGCGGTCTTCGACTGAGCTGCGTGTACGGGAGGCGCGATCATCTACGACTGTATATGTGCACTCCGTTCTTGGGACAACCCGCCCCGAAACCGTGTACTTTTAGATATCGCACACAGGAAGCTGCAGGACATACGCGGATTATTTTATCACTCCCAGGCGAGTGTTGTGACACAAGCCCATGTGAGGTCTATCGACCTCGTGGAGGGCGCTGGGAGGCCCGTCGAGCCGGGGAACCGAGGACGTGCGTCAAGAGAGGGGCGAACCCCGCCTCGACACCGCTCGAAGGAGTGTGCCTCGCACCCCACCCCCGGAGGCCTGTCCTAAACACCCCATGTACCTCCGTGCGCGTTCGCCAGCTGTCTTGTAAGCCATATTCAGTACATTTGACTTCTTGAGTTGGCTTCTCGCATTTGACAACTCACGGAACGAGTGCCCAAGCTCGGCGTCATTGGATGTTCAATGCGGAAATTCGCAGAGTCTATAAGACGCCACGAGGAGAATGTATGTCAAACGTATAGAAATACTAGTACACATGCCAGTGGGGGATCGCAGTTCAGGCCAGCAGTGACGAGGCGTATGACCACATATGGGTGTGTTTGAGACGCGCTGAGAGCGTTGGTTCGCGTGTGACACGTCGCGTCGCATATCTCGTGATCTGTGACACCACGTATCAATCTAGAGTACTTACCTCCCGTATCCCTTACTTGCAAGAGCAAGGTTCTCCGGGTACGAAATTGTTGGCCCACTTCTGCAGGCTTTTTGCACCTATCTACAAAGTGGCAAATTACCCTTGTCTCGCAGCTACTGGCCCTGCCTATCGGTCTTTTCGAAGAGCAGCAGCGCGCGCAGTTCGGTTACCGACCACCCTGCGTTGAATGTGTAACCGCACTTACCTACAGCTAGTGTACAGAATGAGTACTAGTAGGCCAATTCTCTCCGGGCGAGCACTGTTTTCATGTCTACGTGATGATATTCCAAAAGCTTAGAGCTGATACCATATTGCTAGACCCTGATCGCGAAACACGTCCGGTCGGACTGCATGCGCAGCGGAACATACAGATAACCCTACCTATCGTTGAGTCATATTCTCGTCGTTCACTCGCAGACATCTGAGCATTTGTTTTATAATTGAGGCTGAGGTGATTTGAATAGCCATACTCAGGCAGACTCTTCGAATCTACAATGATCATACGAGCAAGGTTTGCGCGCCACTGTTGGCGGCACTTCGAGTTCAAGTAGGTACTGTATAAATAGCTGCTCTGACCGGGATGTCTCTGCTGGGGTAACCGAATCCCCCTAGCAAGATATTCAGTGTGTCTACCATGCACTCCGCGTTCAAGCTGGTCCGACCCGTGAATATCATACGACGACTTGGAGAGCATACAACAGAATAAGATACGGAACCTATATGCCAGCCCTGCGTCGTGGGGTTTGCGTAACACGCCCGCCTGCTCCCACCCCTGTATGCCGGGGGGTACCCGGGACAATGACTTTCGAGGCCGAACCACTAGAAAGCTGGCTAGCGAGGGCTTCCTCCTGCCGTTTCTTCGCCGTCCTGTTGCCATAGTTGTCAGCGGCAGAACACGTGCACCGTCGTGGATACGTACTCTTCACGTTGCTTGGCCATTTCGGTCTCTAGCTCTGCCTTCTTCGAGAACTCGCGGTCGGCAGTGCGACGATTCCCTCTGTCGTCAAAGTTCTTCTCCTTGACGGAGAAGAATACGGAACCCAGTTCAGCTGGGAGGTTTCGTTGGGTTAGTTGCGGGAGACGTCGTAGCCCTAGAGTCTACTCACCAAGCCAATAAGCGTCGACGGCTGTCACCTGGGTCATGTATTCTTTCGAAGTCAGGATGAGTTCGTGATAGATTACGTAGGTCGGTGTGTCTAGTACAAGCGTTCAGTCTACGCACACGATGAACTGAACCAACACTTACATCCAAGGCCATACAACGCGCTCGTAGGATGCAGGTGCGTAGGCAAGCCGGTCCTGATGTTCACGTATTCCCCGATACCCTTCACCCTTGCGGCCTGATGGAAATAACCAGCAGTGATTGCCTTCCTGTGGCAAATGTCAGAGACAACACTTCAACAACGATGTGCGGATAGGCAATATACCGAATGACGTCGAAGTCAGTTCCCGCAGAGATAATCTCCATCTTCTGGAACTTCATGATATCCTCTAGCTGAGCACGCACTTCGCGGCCTTTGCGGAGCAGCTTGGGATGAAGGAAATGTCGGATGCACCAATCGTCACGGAACCTGCAAACCCGGTGTGAGTCATCTGGGTCTCACAGAGAAACCAAAACACATACCCATGACTCTTCCACTGTGCGAAAACGTTCAGAAGCGTCAAGTGGTCACTCTCCGGAACGTTGAACTTCTCGCGAGCAGCGTCCGCCTCCTCCATGCGTTCCTTGGGACGGTAGAACACGCTCGGCACAGATAGCATAGAGACAATCGTGAGCATCTCCGCTGAACACTTGTACTGGACCGAGACGATGAGCATCTTCGCCATGGACGGCTCCATCGGGAATTCAGACATCTTCCGGCCGATCGGGGTCAAGTCGCCGACGTTGTCGAGCGCACCAAGCACCCAGAGTTGGTACATGGAGTTCAGCATGTTCGCCTGGACTCTTGTCAGCGAATCATGTCATAGCAAGTACAGCAACGACGTCTTACCTGCGGGGGAGGGTCCATGAAGTCGAACTCCAACAGATTCTTGACGCCTAGTGATTTGAGCAAAAGGACCGTGTTTGCAAGGTTCGTCCTCTGGATCTCAGGTATTGTGTTAACGAACATCTCGTTACGGAACGCCATCTCCGTGTATAGGCGATAGCAGAACCTATATAGCACAAGGTGAGTACATTTGTATCTCAAGTACTATCCTATCACGTACCCGCTACCGGTACGACCAGCGCGACCTGTTCGTTGAGTGGCGTTGGCCTGACTGATCGGCGTGATCTGTAGGGCGTCCATACCAACCTTGGGGTTGTAGACCTTGAGCTTCGAGTAACCGGAGTCGACAACATAGAGGATGCCGTCCACTAAGACAGATTGATCAATGGTCATACAAACTCATTGGTGCTACCCTTACCAGTGAGGGATGTCTCAGCAATGTTGGTGGCAACGATGACTTTCCGCCGCCCATCCGCGGTCGGCTCGAAGATTTTCGCCTGGAGGTCCGCAGGCATTTGGGAGTAGATAGGCAGTACCGCGAGCGGTGCAGGATCGTCCAACTGTGAGAGGCGCTCTACGCTGGAATTAGCAGATAGCGTAGATAAGGACGTTGTGTAAAAACCTTGTACGACTTGACATGTCACTTCGATATCCTCTTGTCCGGTCATGAAGACGAGAATATCGCCAGGCGGGAGCGAAAGATGGATTTGCAGGACCTGCTTCACTGCGCTGTCGACGTAGTCTTCGCAGGGAGACTTCGCATGGTAGGTCTCGACAGGGAAGGTACGACCTGGGATTGTGAAGCAAGGGGCGTTGCCATAGAACGTGGAAAACTGATGCCAGGCGAGTGAATTGCATGCATCATCGACGAATACGTTCGACGTACCTTGTCGGCATTCATAGTCGCGGATGTCACGATAAGCTTTAAGTCTCTCCGACGTGACAAGACTGTAGAGAAGTAAGTTCAGGCCACTCAAGGTGCGGCGAGTTCACGTACTTTTCCGAAGTAGACCCATGAGTACATCCGTACTGAGCGAACGCTCGTGTGCTTCGTCAAGTATGATGACGCTGTAGCGGTCGAGGTCGCCTTCGTTGAGTGACTCACGAAGGAGAACACCGTCCGTCATGTCTAGCGAGAAGAATCAATGATAGGTCTTGTCAAGGTGTCATAGGTGAGACCCACACTTGATCTTTGTCTCGGGAGAGGTGCAGTCCTCGAAACGAATAGCATACCCGACGAGCGAACCAAGTTTGCACTAAGACGCAATGAGTTAGTTGACTAATTCAAGATTGGAAAGGATCTTACCTCCATCTCCTCGCTGACACGCTTGGCTACAGACATGGCTGCGACACGTCGAGGCTGCGTACAACCAATGAGCCCATATGTACAGTACCCGTCCTCGTACATGAATTGTGCCAATTGGGTCGTCTTACCCGACCCAGTCTCTCCGACAACGACGATGACTACGACCTCTTTTGAGCCACGACAAGCTTCGAGTTCGGTCAAGTACATACCTTGGTTGTCACGGATGACCTTCAAGATTTCCTCGCGGCAAGCGAAGGCGGGGAGGTATTCCCGTTGTTCCTTCAGCGTGCGCGACTTCGCAAAAGCGCTGACACCCGTGCCCGCCTTGAGATGGGTAGCGAACTTGGAGTCGCCCTTGTAGTCTTCCTTCTCGCCGGACTTCGCCTTTGCCTCCGCCTCAGCTGCAAGCCCGTCACAACGGAAACTACGTGAATGTCCACTCCGATATGCAAAACAATGACTAGGGAAGTGTACTCACCCTCGGCTTGTGCGTCCTCATCCTGCACGCCCATAATGTTCCCGAGTGCCGTCCCTCCAAGCGCCGCAAGCTTCGCTGCTGCTTTTGCACGCTCTGCCTGTTCACGTTTCTCCTTGACGAGAGCGGAACCCTTGCGGGAGAAGATGGCCATGTCGCTGGTCGCATCACGCACTGGATTGATGGGCTCGAGCTGCCGGGTGAACACCGTGCGCCCGTCGAGGAACGGCGGCTTCAAGTCATGCACCATGACGTGGACCGACGACTCCGACTCGTCCTCGAAGTCGAGGTCGATCGTCCGCCGCGTCGCCACGCCAGACGTCAGCATCCGATTCGCCTCCCACAGGTCGTTGTCTGCGTTGTACTGCGCCTGCTTCGCCGAGATCTTCTTCACTTGCTTCTTCGCCGCCTCCGCCTCTCTTATCGCGCCTAGGTCTTCATATTGAGCGAGGGGGTTAAACTCCTCGTCGAGCACACCGCCCCCCTCCGCGCCCATGTACCAGTCGCGGTCTAGTCGGACTTGCTCTTCTTCCCACTCGTGTGCGTCGAGCCCCATGCCTGCGACATCCTCTATGTCCTCCGCAGGTGAGCCCCTCCGTGGGGTCGGGGCATCCCACCGCCGGTCGCGCGTGGGCGCACCGGATGGCGAGGACGGCCGTCGAGGCGTCGCATCCCAGCCGATGTTGGGTACGCGGACACTCGGCGCGTCTTCGCGCCGCCCACGCTCCGAGCGCGGCGTTGCGTCCCATCCCCGGCCACCACGGTCGCGGTCCCTGTCATTTCTGCGGCGATAATCGTCACGGTTCAGACGTCGCTGGAAGTCGCCCAAGCCCCGGGGGCCGTCGTCTCTCTTCTCGTTAGGGGCCTGAATACCCTCTGGAATGATGCGTCAGCCGGAGCGGTCTCGCTGAGCATGATTGATACTCGCCTCGCTCCCTCCGCCGCCTGAACTCGTCTAGTCTGATCCGTGCGGTCTCCGACAGGCCACCCGGGTGGGATGGTGTCTCCTCGCCGCGTTGGCGACGATTTGCGGTGCGTGCGGGAAGGCTTGGGACTGATGTGAAGTAGCCTTAAGTCGGAGCTCATCGCAGATATGGTCAGGCAGGACTCGCCTTTGAAGGTAGGTTCCGAGTCATCATCTAGTCTTGCTCTCTTTCTGCTCCCATCACCATTGGCAGCTGCCGCCGCGGCACGCTTTTCATGCGCTAGTCGGTCAAGACCAAGAACGGATGCACGGGGTGTGGGCGGCTGTATCGGTTGAGCAGGTTGACGGAAGGTATGAACCTAGCGACCACAATGTCAAGGCCTACCCTAACTTAAAACGAGAGGGAGAACGCACCGCTTCTTTCCGCATCAGACCTCCTTGTCTCACTGGATCTGGCTCCAAGACCTCACTGTCGTGCACAACGATGCCTTGCACAGGTTGTAGTACATGTCCTGACTCCTCCTGCTTCGCATGGGTCGCGACTTCTGAGTGAATCTCAGCAAGAAAAGAATCGTTGAATTTTCCAAATGACTTGGCGGCTACGAGTTGTTAGTATGTCCGATGCCTCGAAAAGGATTCCCGTACCAGTGATAAACCCGTCCAGGGAATTGGTCTTTGCTATGTCTTGTACACGTCGGGCGAGCAGGTCATTGGGATTCAAGAGGTTCAGGGCTCTTGACAATTTGATGGCAAGCTGGTGAGTAAAATCATCTTCACCGGATGAAGAAGCCATGTAATTCGAGAGAGGTAAGCGAGGAAAGCAAAGCGTGCCAGTCAGGCAGGACCAACGCAAGCGACGAGCGACGAGCCACCGAGATCTGATCTAAGAGACTGAGAACGTGATTTGTGTAGTCCCCGGATTAGGTAACGCGTGCAGTAAGCACCTTAAGTGCTGTTATCATTAACTGTAACACTTATCCTCACCTTGACAATCGATATGACGTCGATACACTAGTATTGCTTATATAGTATATACTGTAAGTATGTCAACATCAGGATCGTTCCTGCGGTACAATGCCCGCATAATGCCTGCGTGAGTATCCGGTCGCTGCATTCATCACCTCCAAGTCATATAATCGTGTGCCCTGTTGATAAAGTTAACACAGTCTTTACCTTTCGGAATGACACACGATATTGAGTACTGGACCAGGACTGGAATGATGGGGAACCCAATCGGTAGAGTCACCTGGGCTCGGGCGAGGTCACTTGCCTCCGTTCTCGACCTCAATACATTCCTCTCTTCCCAACTCCCATCTCCCCTCTACGTCGCATCCTCTGACGACGAACCCCTTAGCCTCACACAAAGTTAAAAACGACGCATCTCCACGTATAACGCGACTGGCACGACCCCTGAGCTTGAGCTCAAGAAGCTGGATCATTTCTCCACACCGAAGTCAGTCGGTAGCACCTAAGTAACACCCACTGCCCTCCACTAGTCCCGGTACGTGTTGAGCCTGCGGAGTGTGTCGCAGACCGTTGTACCAACAAACTCTGCAGCAGGCAGACCCTACGATCCTCGGTATATAGGGGACGAACCCGCGAGACGACCTGACGATGTCTACCCGATCCACTCGCTCAGCGAGCATTCCTATTCTCCCAAGCGCTTCCTCGGCGGCCCGTAGCCTCGAGGACGTGCTCTCGATACCTTTCGCTCGAAGCCCATCGAGCGGGACACCCTCTCGCGCGCGGCGCATTAGTGGCGTCTCACGCAGCCCTGACGAGCAAAGGATCCGAGGCCCCAGCGTGAGTCCCGTGCGCAGCACGATCAGTACTTCGCCGTCGCGACCTATGGTGGGCAGCTACTCGTCCGCCGTTGGCCGTCAACGCGCGGGCATCCCGACTAACGCCGACCTGCCTGCGCCGACCTTCCAGCCGCGCATCATCCGGGCAGCGAGCAACCCTACGTCTTCGCGTGACCCTGTAGCCTGTCTTCCAGCACCCTCACCAGTGACTTTTACATCCCCCGTACGCCCCCGCCGCCTGAGCACCGCACCCCCTGCACCTCGCCTCTCAGCTTCGCTCTCAGCAGGCACCCGCCTTAACCCATCTTCGACTGCTGCCCATGCAGTCGCCACGCTCCCAGGCTTCCCTCGCCCCACATACCTCGAGTATTCGGCTCTTCGTGACTTCCTGCACACCGATGCGCCCACGATAGTACCGTCGACGCGGAACACGATGAATACTCCGCGTCCGATGACGCCCATCGTTGTGCCGCAGCCATACCCGTACCTCCGTCGCTCTCTGACGCCGGCGGACAGCGACTCTGATAACGGGATGAGCCCGAGCCCACCCCCTCCCGAGTCAGTGAGCAGTGGCCCGAGCACACTGTCTCCCAACCCGGTGCTTCGCCTCCCAACGCGATGGAGCGACCAAGACCGTGGCAGTGTACTCACGATCTCTCAAGACGGACAGGAGGTGACGTTTTGCGGTGAGTTTAGGCTTCACGATGTTGTATGAGGTTAGTGACTAGTGTTCCCAGGGCCGTCGTGTACGGGCGAAAGGGATTCTGCGGCTGCACGCGCGAACTTCTGGATCCCACCGGCGTGTGGTATCTATTACTACGAGGTGGAGATTATACAGCGTGGGCAGAAGGGGTGCGTTTGACCCAATTGGACGATAACCGCATGCTGATGCGTTGGGATCAGACATATTAGTGTCGGCTTCTCCGCCAGCACCGTCCGTCTCACGCGTCTTCCTGGCTGGGAAGCCCTATCTTGGGGATACCACGCAGACGATGGATGGTGCTTCGCAGGAACAAAGGAAGGCACACCGTACGGCCCTACTTTTGATTGTGAGTTGACCTGTGAGTGTCATGCATACCCAGCTCATCCCGTGCAGCTGGGGACGTCATCGGCTGTGGCATCGACTTCAGCCAAAATCGTGCATTCTATACGAAGAATGGTGCCTTCCTCGGTACGTGCCACTCCGTGCGTTTATGTTGTCCATTAAAGGCTCCCAGGTGTGTTGTTTGAGAACATCCCGACCACTACCGTCCAACTCTACCCCTCGATCGGCATGCGCCACGGGGGCGAGTCAGTGCGCGCCAACTTCGGTCAGGCGCCCTTCCGCTACGCCATTGCAGATCATGTTCGCGACAGGCGCGATGCCGTGTGGTCGCAAATCATGGAGATCCCCGATCCCATGCCTGACCTGTGTCACGAGGACACCGAAGAGGCCAGAGAACACAAGGCGCGTTTGTACGCCGCAGCCGAGGAAGAGACCCGAGCTACGCTCAGAGAGCTTGTGATGGGCTATCTTGCTCATCATGGTTTCGCGAGTACGGCCAAGGCATTCCGAGAACAGTGTGCGAAGGACGAAAGAATGAGCGCATCGACTTCCGCGTCGGTAATGGATTCCGCTGATGCAGCGATGGATACTGACGATGGGCTGTACGCGGGGCCGTTCAAGGCTGCACAAGTAGCTGGGGCCTCCGACCATCACGAATCATCCGAGACCCGCGATCTGCAGACGCGTTTGTCGATACTGCAAGCAGTTCGTGCAGGAGACATTGATAGGGCTCTTGAAGAGCTGCAGACGCACTATCCGCAAGCGTTGAACTCCCAAGACGGACTCCTCCTGTTCCACCTCCGTTGCCGCAAGTTTGTCGAGCTCGTGTTGAAGGCCGGCGCTGCGCTCCGCAAGGTGAAAGAAGCCGAGATGCTCGAGAAGGAGAAACTCGCAGACGGGGGGCCGCCTCCTGCGCCTGTGCCGGATGACGGCACATTGGATGGAGAGGGCGCGATGGACGTGGACGACCCATCGCCTGAGGCCCTCTCCGCGTCCGCCATCCGTGACCTGTCTGACGGCTCTCTGCTCCTACCATCCGCCGCGCCGACGCTCGCCGACTCGGCGCGGGACGCGCTGCACACGGCCCTGGCGTACGGCCAGGCCCTGGAGGCAGACTACAAGTCCGACACGCGGCCTGCGGTGAAGGCGCATCGCCTGCGCGTCTTCGGGCTCGTCGCGTATGAGGACCCGGAGAATGAGGGGGGCGAGGTGGGCGCGCTCGCGGGGCAGGAGGCACGGGTTCAATTGGCCGGCGAGGTGAACCAGGCCATACTGCGTACGTACACTCATTCTCACGAATATGACATGCTCGCTGACAACTGGTGCGCAGAATCCCAGGGGAAGCCTGTGCATCCTGCGCTTGAGACACTCGTCCGCCAAGCCGGTGCGTGCGTAGTTCAGCTCGGCCTCCAAAATGTGGGCCGCGCCGCCTTTGCGGATGTTCGACAGGAGCTGTTGGAGGCTTGATTGCGTTGAGTGAGGAGGCTATCATTATTGGCTTCGCAGGTGCGCTTGAGCGCGAAGCTTGTACGGTATTTGACGGACAGTGAGAATGCTAGTAGTTGAGAAGTAGTAAGAGTAGTCGCTGTGTACTAATGCCTGTGTTTGCTGTGTATGTACTACCAGTGCTGTGAATCGATGAATCCCTCGCTCTCGTGTATTTGTGTGCGATGTAGCTATCTGAGTCAGTGAACATCCACGGTGACTGCGGTGAACAACTATGGGACTCTTGGAGGAGAGTGAACATCATACTTGTGCGCCCGGTATACAGTCCTACTCCTACGAATTGTCTCTATGTTTCTGAACAGAACACAGCGCTGCTATGGTCATAGCCCTAGGATGATGCTGCGACTGTCCGGGACGTTGTCGTGATAGTCGAGGCGTCCCAATTCCGCGCGCGTGTTTAGATGAACGCTTGCGCCTGTAGGTTCCATATCCGTGCGTAGCTACCGCCATGAGCGAGGAGCTCAGCATGTGTACCAGCCTCCTCGATTACGGAGTCGTTCATATACCTGCGCAATAGAGCATCAGCTCATCTATCATCCGAAGGGAAGCAAACCTAGGCAACGTACAAGATGAGGTCTGCGTGCCTCGTCAGGTTCCCAAACCGATGCGAGGAAAACAACATAGTCTTGTCTCCACGTAGCTGTCGTAGCCGAGTGAAGAGGTCTGACAACGTTGAGCACACATGAGCATCTAGGCCGTCCGACTCACAGAGACTAGGGGCGACGCACCATGCTCAGCTGTAGGATCTAGAGATGCGCTAGGCTCGTCGAAGAGGAGCAGCCCGACGCTGCTGTCCACAGAAACAATCGAGCGCATAAACGTCCGTGCTCTACAAACCAGTGAGTTAGTCGTGCACAATGAACAACGAACGCGTCGAACGCACACCGCAAGCCTCTGCATCTGACCGCCGCTCAGGCTGTGCCCTGTGTTTGACTGTAGACTCGCGACCCCCCGGATGCCCCCGTAGTCTACGGGTTTGCCGAAAAGAGTCTTCGTCCCCTCCGGCAGCCCCGAGTAGTAGTCGCTCACCGGTCGCTCTAGGTACGTGTCGAACCCCTCCGGCAGGCGCTCGATGAATTCCTCTGCGCCGCCGAGCCTAGCTGCCAGCCGTATTTGGTCGTCGTCTGAGGCATGAGACGGGTTCCCCAGAGCAATGTTGTCGCGAATCTAGACCAGCCTGTGTAAACACACAGCGACGGCAGCGATAATACGGACGCACAGACAAGGGAAAGTGGGTGTAATCTTGGAAGAGCACCGACACCGACTGTCGAAGGTCTGCTAGTTGTAGGGTGCGGATATCTCGCCCGTCAATGAGGATCTCGCCCTCCTCGACGTCGTAAAGGCGCATGATGAGCTTCAGCACGGTGCTCTTTCCTGACCCATTGGCGCCGACGATGACCTGACGCAGGCGTCAGAAAACAGGTAGGCTCGGATCACGGGGGCAAACGTACGCAGAGCTGACCAGGCAATAGCTTGAACGACACATTCCGCAAAGCCCAATTCTCGGAGTCAGGGTAGCGGTAGGACACATTCTTGAACTCTACAGTGATGCCTGACTTGACCTTCTGCGTGTCCTCAGGGAACGGTACTGTGCCGTCGGGCACGCGGTTCGGGATGTTGACGATGTCGTACATCTTACGCACGGTAGCGAGCTGGTCAGCGATAGACCCGAACTGGTCGAAGAACCTATAGACAGTCCAGCCGAAACTGGATGCAGTGTGTTGGATGAGGTTGAGCGACGCCAGGGAGACGGGGATTGTTGCTGGGTATTGCACTGCCCGGAGAGTGAAGACGATCTATGTGTCTCAGACACTGCTTCACAGTGAGTGAGGGCTGTGGAGGCTCACCTGGGGGAGCTCTTTCCATGGCTCCTTGAGGAGCGACGCGAGGGAGAGGTTGCGACGGCCCTTCCACTCGCGTCTAATTTCCCAGAAGTCGCCCGCTTCATCGCCCACGCGTTGGGCGGCTTCTTTGAATGCTATACAACGTGGTCAGTATCTCATCCGTCATAGAACGGGATGCGACAAACCGGACGTGCAGTATTCCTCTAGATTTCCTGCGACGAACTCCTTACGATGATCAGGTACTGAGATGACGCGTTTGAGACCCTGCATCCTGATGAAGTCCTGGTTGCGTGTCGTTGCAGCCCATACTGAGGGCATAGCTGTGTCAAGGGTGTGCGTCAACGAAACTTCGGACGTGTTGCTCACCGCCTTGGCCCCTGTCCATAGATTTTGTCTTCGAGACCCAATCAAGGACGCTCTGTGACAAGCTGATAGCCGCGAGGAGCGTACTGTCGGGTTGGTCCTTGAGAACTGCAGCGAGCATCGACACCTCCGATGTTATATGAACCGCCGTAGACACAGCAGATATCACCATAGAGAATGTGTCCCACGCTACGCCCGATCCAGAAAATGATTGACTGGCTTCTTCGAGTTGGCGCTGTACAGCGGGGTCCTCGAATGTCGGAAGATCTAGACGAGCTCGTGCGTGAAAGAGATGAACCGTGTAATACTGCTTGAGTCGTTTCGAGAGTGGGTAGGAAATTGTTGTCTTCGCGTGGTTCAGAAGACGGCCGAGGACGGCGCATCCCATGCGGCCCACGGAGATGCGTACAAGGAAGTCCTGGTCAACGGTCCGTGTGTCTATGGCCGTTTGAACCTACTGTTATGTCAGTCCGGAGACATGGAGCATAGACGAACGCGCGTACTATAGTCAACAGCTGGCCGGAATACCTGCCTGTTGCTTTAGTGTCATGTATAGATTGGACGACAAGGTGCATTACCATAGTGAGACAGCCGGTATGAGTGACTGGACGAGCTCAACGAATACGTATATCAGTACAAGGAGCCAGCAATTCGGTATGCTTGATATGTCTTTGATCATCCGCCATACGTACGGCAAGCTCCGGGTGACCTCGAGATAGTGTTCGAGCGTCGCGACTCCAGGTATGTTCCACCCAAGGATGGGCTGTCTCTCCTCGTAAAAGTCCCAGACGCCAATGCGCGTGTGTTTGACTCTACTTGCATCTTCGGGGTCAAACGTCCCCGTCCCCGTTCTGCGGCCTTGCCTTTTGCGTTTCCCGGGCGCTCGTGGCACTAGCAATGGCATTGTTCAAGTAGGGCGAACTGGTAGTACAATTTGGCAAACTCACTCACTAGTGAATGTCTGTACGGTGCTTAGACTATGTTTGTTTATAGACAGAAACTTAGTATCACTCTGCTTGCGCGTATAGAAAGGCTGTGCTGCTGTCCAGTACTTCTGTAGTAGGTGAATGCAACACAAGCGCCGAACGCCTACGGAAATATATGCACGTGATGCCCGGTTAATGTACCTACCGAGAAAGGCAACTGTAGTGTTCAGTGAGGCCTTTGTGCGCAGGCGTGGTAAATGAAGCGTTGGCAGCGGTCCTGCATTTCTCATCCTCGCCACCGTGCGCTGTTTCTTTGTCAAGAATGGCTCACCAGGACGGTACTCACTGATGAGGTGCAGTACGCGAGACCGCGTCTGGTTGGGTACACAGGTAGTCTATAGTATGACCACTCCTGGGCTCAGCAGAAGTGCCTCATCGAAGTGACACTCGTCGAAGTCCAAGTGAAGGCCGAATGGTGCGTTTTTCCATTCTGACTGTTTCTTGAGGCAGCTATCGGAAGTTGCGCTAAGCTGACTGGATTCCATTAGGTGGCCAGAACGCTCAGGGCACCAATATCGGTGTACTGCCATATCCCCCATTGAACGTGCGTCCTCTCCAATGATGCAATTATGCTCATTGAGCAACGGCGCGATGCTCATAGATGTCTAACAGTAAGCCTCGAAGACAGATCTGGCAGACCGAAGACGTGACGGGCATCTCTTCGCCTATCGGATCCCGGTATGAGGACATCTTCGACGTTGGCGCCCCTCAGCATCTCACAGATTGCATTCCAGCAGCACCTTGAGGGTCTTCACCAATTCCTGCTGCAGGATTGGCTCCAGTACGCAGGCGGGTGATAGATCGTGCAGCCTGTCACACATCTGTCACAATAGTCTTCCCAATCGGTGCTGACGTGACGCGTGACCGCGTACCTTGTCAGTCCCGAGGGACCCGGGAAACCCCTTTGGTCGTGCCTCGCGTCGTGCTGTTCGGATACTTATTCTGCTCTACGCTCGTTTCGTACGCCCACTTTTCGCGGGGGAAAGCTGCAAGGGGATGGTGAGTCGTATAATACCATACAATGTGGTACACAGCTCATGGATTATGTAAAGGTTACTGTTAACGACCAGAAGTTCGCATGGTAAATGCTGGCCCTACTCACTGACACCATCGCATCCTAACGTTCACGCCTCTCAAAGCGAATCGTGCATCAAAGGCCATCGCTCTTCCTCATGTCAGCATACCGACCGACCACTCTTCGAGATCAAGAAGAAAGGGCGACCAGTCTCACAATGCGAGCGATGTAGAGACTTGCGGAAGACGAGACGCATGCACAACAAATGCACCTGCACCACCACCTCATCATCAGAACCATCCGCAAGACCCCCACAGGCCTCTACCTCCTCTTCACCCCAGAAATGTAAGCGAATGCGCTCTCTGAACCTTGCTTCTCATTCATGTTGCACGAACTCACAGCACGCCGTTTCAAACCCATTGCCCCAGCGTTGCCCAACGGCATCAAGGATCTACTGACCGACTCTCTACGGAGTCCCAAGCCAACTGCGTCATTTCAAAGTGGTATGTCTCTGACCCGCGATCCTGTTCAGCGCATGTCCTCATTCCTGTCCCGCCAGTGAGCACAGTTCCCAATCCCTGTGGTTGTGGGTCGCCCAGCTGCAGATGTGACAAGGCGGCTATGCAATACTCTGGCGCGCTGACGCCATTGCGGACAGGCCAGCGCTCCGAGAGTGGACTGGCCGCTCTAGCGGCGGCGGCGGCGCTCTGCTCTGACTACCATTCTCCGCATGTCGACCACGAAACCCCATCTCCGCGTCAGACATCCGCGACGAACAGTCACGACCGCGAGGCACGACAGCAGCAGAATTGCGTGGCTTCAGCTGCCAGCCAACCGCCAAAGCACCTCCCCGATCGCACTTCGCCCGAGGGGCACATGTTGCGGCGGAAACGACGCAGGTCAAATTCTGCCGAGGCGGCTCTGCCGGTCACGCCACGCTTCCCTCCCCTGGACGACAACAGGGGGCCGCAGCTCCCTCCATTGCGCTATTCTAGTACGTCCGACGACCCGTGTCACACAAGCGGCCCCGTTCCTACTTTCCCTCCCATCCCCTCCCTCCGCGAGATAGCCTCGCTTGCCGGATCTGGCTGCTGTTGCGGCGTTGAGTGCGCCTGTCCAGGATGCGTAGAACACCGTGGTCCAGCCCACGCTTCGACAGAGCTCCCTGACTGCGCAGACGGCTGTGGGACGTGCGTAGACAATGTGGGCGGGGTCAGTCTACCCTCCCCACGTCTTTCGTCGACCGCGGATACGGCCCCCCGCGCGCAGCCGAACTTCATCGATGCGTTCTTCGCCCGCGCCGCGGCGCTGCCGCTGCCCCCTGCAAAACGGACGGCCGCGTTGGACGCGACGAACGTGACGGTGTACCCGGCGACGTTGTTCAGGGGCGATGTGAAGGATCGCGAAGCGCGTGGAGCTGCATTCGGACTCGTATCGGTGCCTCCTCTGCGGTGTGGATGTTTGGGAGGGTGTGGGTGCCCTGCAGGGAAGTGCGGCTGCGGGGAAGGTTGTGGCGGGTGCTGCTGACACCGCCGGCACCGATCTGCGTGGGGATATTATCAGTAGGTGAGTCGTGCTGCGGTACGTCCTTGCGAACTGCAGTGTAGCTGATCGCTTCGTCAGGGTATATCGCTGCCTTCCTTTATCGTTCGATCCCTGAGGCAGAGGATGTGGTTTTCACTGGGTACGTGGACGCATTTGTATTAATATGGCCCAAGGCAGTCCCTCAGTTCTTATGATGTTGTGTTTGTACGTCACGTTGCCTGTATCATACTGGGCGCTTGTTCTCTGTACTGTGCCTTCCCGACATGGTCACTCATGGTATCTGGGCGCGCCCTCAATCGATCGAACTGCCGTGCTATGGCGAGCGAGTCGGACGATACAACCTCATCGCACGTCGTGGTCGGAAATGGATGTTCCTCTTCAATATTCAGCAACGACGGGTGGTGGTGGCATGAGGTACGATCATCTCGCATGCGCATCTTTCACATCTCAGGCTCACTTCTTTGAACCCACAGCGCGCCGAGCAGCGATCACGGCTCGCCAGTGTGCACACCACCTCACTCAGGCATGTTGCTATACTCAAGCTCATGACGCTGGAGAGTCAGTGAGGCTGAGGGCAGCCGACTACGACTCGAAGCAGCGGCGCCTGCGCCCCTTCCCTTGTACTGCTAGTCGACATCTCATTGCTACAGTACTAGTAAGCTCTATATTTAGGGCGTACGCAACGACTGCGGCACTCATTCGTGGCTTACCAAGTGTAACGCGGTCCCGAAACGGTACAAGTTATGTGTGTACTTCTGCTACTGTGAACGCTGTGGAACCTGAGAATCATCGTGGATTTAAGGACATGAAGCATAGGTTCCTGCGCACCGAAGGCGACCATATCCGTGGACGCGCTTCGGTGACAACATTGCATACCTTCTGTGTGTTGCCAAGTGGCGAATGGTTCTTTCGATCTGTCTGTTCGCAATCGACTGCGACAGGAGAAGGCCGATCAACACAGTCGCCCATTCATACCGCACGTCGTTGACAAGGTGAGTGAGTGAGATCATTCTTGTAGAATCGAGTGCTTATGACGTCCTTTTGCCAAGACGCCACACGTCGTCATATCCTCCTTGCGTAGTGTCTGCATATGACTGATGACCTCCTACTGTACGAGAGAGTCACAGAAGAAGGCAGCGACATTGTGGCTATCTCCACTTGCGACGTGCATTCCTGCTATGTAATCTCCACATGCCTCTGGCTGACGTCTGTTGGGCAACGGTTAGGGGATGGTAATCATCTCCTAATATTCCCCGAGTCTGCAGAAGAACGCGGTACTACGATACTAGATGCTAGATGTATCATTGCAATCAGTAAGCTAGATTAGGGAGTTGAGTTTCGTGACTCCTCTTCGGGTCTGCCTTGTGCTCGCTCCAACCTGTACGCGTACTCTGATGGCTGCTGCGAGTCGCACGGCATAGCTCGACGTATACCCAGAACTTGATCAGTGGTTGGTATTAAACCAAGGGCAGTGGCGTACTTTTTCTGCATATGACAGGATGAGTAGCATTATAGCTCGACTGTCAGTGGCTAACGTTGACGTTGGGGATTGCAGCACAGTGTTTAAGATCAATACCACAAGCCGTCGCCGGTGAGCCTAGGGCCGTTTTGCGTAGTGTCGACAACTGCTTACCTCCAGTAGTACCAACGTAGTCGAGGACAGCGATCTCTTAGGTTGTTGGAACAATTGCTCAAACAATCTTCCGCACTACGAACTTCGCCCTCCAACACACGGTCACTCGAGTCAGCGTTATTGCGATTACGCCGCAGCTCGAACCACTGAAACAATCAACTTCGTTTGACATATGGAAGATGAAGAAGACGATCGGAGGCTACTTACCCATGGAGCGAACAGTCCCATACCGCCAAGTCTTCCGCGCTGTGCGAGGATTTAACGCGACAGAAACGTCTCGGAAGGATATCTCCCTCGCCTGCTGTCACCTCGGGCTCTAGTCCTCTATACCTGCCTAACCTCAACAGCATGTCATGTTCTCCGGCAAATGATACGCTTCTGGACCCGTTTATTCCGGATGAGACGCTAATGCCAGTCTACTTCAATGCAAGTATTTCCTTGTGGTTCTCCGTTTAGATACTGACGCACTGCTATAGGCTCTATGGCACGACATGCGCGCAGATGATCTATTACTGCTACCGTTACCTACGGAGCGACGGTGTACCTCTCAGATTGCTGGTGCGCACGCAGTGTTATCGCACTGAGATGTGGCATCGTCTTGACCGTTCTACTGATCAGATTGTTAGGTTGCATTCATATGGCTCGCAATGCTACACGACCAACACTCCAGGCGCCCGCAGCCCTTCTTGTTTCCTGCGATATGTAGGGTTCTCGATACCGTCACCACCGTGTCAGACGTATACGTGCGTCTTTTCGCGCTGATTTCCTCTCCCTGAAGCGAATCGTAGCCTCGTACTAGGTGATGTCGGCAACGATGATTCCCGTCCACTGCACAATCTATGATGTTCCCGCATTGCCATGGTTGAGTGACCCATATCAGCGTCATACGGGTGACTGATTGCTGTCCTCATCCAGGCCCTAATATGTGAGGCTCAGGCTCTCATGATAACGAGACCATGCTGATTGGGACCACTCTATTGCTTGACATCACAGTGAGAGTATGCAATCGTGGTGTGTGGACGCGGAGCCAATCACATGCTGGTGACTGAGCTGACAATGAGATAGTCTGCCACTACGTTGATCGTTCAAATGTATGCGGGTTCTCTCGGAGCATCGAAGACTGCTCACCTTTGCATCTCCAGGTAATACATCCACTGTATATGGCAGCGTGCGTTGTGTCTCGCTTGTCTCCGTATGGTATAATTCTAACACGATCTCTTACGTGATATATATATCGATTATTCAAGTGCTGAAGTCAGCGTGGTCATCTCGATTTCGGATATTAGCGATCACTGTGCCTCCGGTAAGGGTCAATCACTATTCATGAGTTTGCAGAGTCTGAGGCTATCCTTCGGCGTCAGATGATTTTGTCATTGCTTTGATCTTGTAAGCTAACATGTGCTACATAGAACTCACTTGCTCAGCACAATATGATTTGTGGCCAGCCTGCAGCATCTACAGTGAGAACGACTCGATTCTTGCAGATAGAGATATGGATGATTCACATTACTTGCATTCACGAATCACCAGTTTCAATAACCGAATTTTGGTGAGTCGTCAAAGGGGTTCAGACGCCCGAAGCCTGTGTCTTGACACACAGACAGGGTAACTTCCACGGTAAGCCCAGGCGCCGCGTGCAGCTCAAGCGATAAACAGCAGTACCACTGTACCAGCACTTACAAGGTCGTATTCAGGGCGTTGCGGCGTTGGCCGGCGCTAGCATAGCTCTAGTCGTTGACATTTATATCTCTGTCACCTTCTTGTGGACTTTGCGCAAAATGAAGACAGGATTCAGGCAATGAGCACTCTCATATATTCAAGACTCAGGTTGGAAACTCACTGTGCCACAGCACAGACGGGTTACTGCAGAGTCTCAGTGCCTACGTCATCAACCGGGGTGTGCTCACTGCGTGAGTTTTACTGTCATATTGCGTACAATCATTCTCACGTAGGGTGGCATGTATATGTAGTGCCGCACACACTACCTTCCTCGTTCTATCAGCCAGGACTGATCAAACTATGCCCCCTAGTAGTATGCTAACCAATAAAATACGAGCACAGTTTACGATCGCCTATTCATACGTCGGCAACTCTGAAGATACAACAGTATGGATGATCTTTCACTGCATCGGAGGAAAACGTGCGTTGTCATCCAGCATTCATTGAGCAAGGCGCTCATCGTTCGTATTTCGTCAAGTATACATCAATTCGATGATGGCCATGTAGGTCGCGCTCAGGCTCAGGCTCGACAAACGCATGCCTTAGTAACGCACCGAGATCAACGCTCACAACCATTCTTATTTAGGCTGAATGACCGCCTGTATCTGAAGGAGAAGTACACGCAATCGTCCGGGATTGAATTGGGAGTCGTGGATGGCGCACAATCCATGCCGTAGAGTTTTCTTTCAAGCTGTCCGAGTCGTGTCGGATGCGTAACAAGTTTCCCGCAAAACAGTAATCGGATGTCTGCGAGTAAGCAATTCACATATGCGGAAAAGGAGACGACTCACGTAAAGCTAGCTGCCGCAGCGGCCTCATCGGTATGGACGAGGACCTGGTCGATGACGCGTGCGACACCGTCCAGACTTTAGCGTCAATTACTGGTGATTTTGTGTATCGGCACGGCTGGCTCCAATCAGTGTCAATAAATTGTTTTGATCTTAGGAGGCACTGTAGAGAAATTTCTAGGTCAACAAAAAGCTGTTTGGGCGAGTCAGAGACCATACGGGTTGGAGGTCGGCACCAGACGCAAGTCATCGGATGTGGCGCCGCGAGGCGTTCAACCTCGGACGTCGGAGAGAGGCGGAATGGAGCGCGTGGAGCATGGGATGAGATGATTGACGAAAGGACCTATGAGACGTCGAGGCGAGAGTGCAGTGAGCAGGAGTACAGCCTGAGAGCGCGCGAGTGGTCAGGTCGAGCGTGAGCGTTAGACTCGGAAGAGAGAGAATATGCTGGATTACTGGTGTTAAACAGAAGTTGACTCTGCGAGCGATGTAGGCATTCGCTCGCAGCTTAAGTACATGAACGAGAGAGTCGAGTCAGAGACACAAAGTCCGAGAGTCGGAGAAGCTTAAGCTAGAGTAAGCAGAATAACTATATATGTGCTATCCAAAACTATGATGAGCCTGCATCCGCCGCGGCGTACAGAGATACCGAGTAAGGCAATTGACGACGGGGTCCGGAGCGAGTCTGAGTAAGGAAAGGGGCGGTCAGCTCGTCGCGTCAGCTCGTCGTCGTCCTCGTGAACGGAGAGTCGGCGCGCGCTGACTGCGCGACCATGACAGGACGGTGGCCGATCTCCCAGCCTCCGACCCCAAGAACATTCATGAAAGAGGAGATGAGGGTAGAAAATAGTTCGGGGACAGTATGGGAACAGTCTCGAGAGTCCGGGGTGGCCGCACACAAGTCGAGAGTTCGCTGTCAGCCTGAGTGTCACGTCCAGGGTGGCCGCGCCAGCCACCTGCTGACATAAACACGAGGAGCTATCGACTGGCACCGTACCGTGATACCGTGACTCCGCCTCAGGCTCCTCAGATGTACTCAGTTACACCGATTCCTACAAGGGCTAGCCTTATGTAAGCACTTCTGCTAGTGTCGACAACTCATTGCTACTAACGTACTCCAGGACGGCAATCCCTTAGGCTGAAGCTGGAACAATTGCTCAAACAATTCTCCGCACCGTTAGTACGGACTCCGCTCGCCGTCCAACACATGAGCACTGCCAGTGGAAGCGGCGTTGTTGCAATCACGTCGTAGCTCAAGCCCCGATATGATCAGCTTCGTCTGATATACAACTTGAATGCAATGCCTCCAGTCAGGAAGCAGCCCCACGCACTGGCAGCCAACTGCCGCGCCGCTGTGCGAGGATATAAAGCGTCAGAGACGCCTCGGAACGTTATCTCCCCTTAGTTGCCTGCCTACACCTCTAGTCCTCTGTACCTGACTAACACCAACAGCATGTCAGGTTCTACTGCAAATAATACACTTCTGGATCCCTTTATCCCAGAGAAGACATTATTACCGGTCTACTTCATCTCTGGGTTGTTTTCTTCGATGTAAGTCTCTCGTCGTGGGTCTCTGTGTAGATACTGACGGAATGCTATAGGCTTTATGGCACGACGTGCGCGCAGATGATGTATTATTGCTACCATTACATTCGGAGCGACCGTGTACCTCTCAGATGGCTGGTGAGCATGTAGTGCTTAGGCTGTCGCACTGAGACGCATTGTCTCGACCGTCTCAACCGTTGTACTGATGGGATGAGATCGTTAGGTTGCATTCATATGGTTCGAAATGCTCCACGATCGGCACCCCAGGCGCCCGTAGCTCATTCTGTTTCCCCCGATATGTAGGGTCCTCGACACCGTCACCACCGTGTCAGACGTATACGTGCGTCTTTTCCCATTAAATTTCTGGCGCGGAAGTGATACGTAGCCTCGTGATTGTCAGGTAATGTGGGCAAAGTTTATTCCCGTCCACTGCATAAACCCTACGAAGTGGGCTTGCTACAATGGCGCAACACAAATCAAAAGCTCGAACCTTCAAATGATTCCATGGTTGTATGTCCCATGTCAGTGTCCTACTGATGACTCATTGCTCTCCACGTCCAGGCCCTTTTACGTGACGCTCAGGCTCTCTCGATAATGAGACTATGCTGACTGGGACCCTCTATTGTTTGATAGTTGGAGAAGACAGTTGTGGTTTGTGGGGTACCTCGCGTGGTGGTGACTAGGCTGACATTGAGACAGGCTGCCACTACGTTCATCGTTCAAATGTATGCGGGTTCTCTCGGACCATCGAAATTTGCTCACCTTCTCACCTCCAGATTTTACATCCACTGTATATGGCAGCGTACGTGATGTCGCGCTTTCCTCTGTATGATGCAACGCTCACTCGCTCTGCGCGTATGTGATCATTCAAGTACTGAAATCAGCGCGGTCGTCTCGATGTCGGATATTGATGATCACTGTGCCTCCGGTGAGTGTTAGTCACTTTCCTTGAGTTCGTAGAGTCTGAGGCTATCCCCATCAGATGATTCTGTCGTTCGGTTATATTGGTAAGCCGGCGTGTGTTTCATGGAGCTCACTGACCAATCAATGTACGGGTCGTGGCCAGCCTGCTGCAGCTGTGAGGACGACTTGACTGTACTACGACAGCAATAATGATGGCTCACATTATCTGCATTACAGGGATGATATCATATTTCGTGTACTCCGTGTACGTCGTCCACCGGGTCCAGACGCCAATAGTATCTTGACGCACAGACAGACCATTAGATGACGCACTCGGGTATTTCAGGGGAACCCTAGCCTTCGTATGCAGCTCAAGCTATTCTGACGATCAGGGACCGTATTACCACTGACACGGTCGTATTCAGGCCCTTCTATCGGCCGGCACTAGCATGGCCGTAGTCGTTGACATATATATATCTATCGCCCTCTCATTGACTTTCCGCAAAATGAAAACTGGATTCAGGCAGTGAGCACTCATATATTCAATACTCGGGTTGGATTTGAACTCACGATAATCGCATCCTGTGTCACAGCACGGATGGGTTACTGCAGAGTCTCAGTGCCTACGTCATCAACCGGGGTGTGCTGACTACGTGAGTGTTTGCTGTCATATTGCCTACGGTTATTATCACGCAGGGTGGCATGTACATGTAGTGCCGCACAGACTGCTTTCCTCATGTCGGTACGTCCTATCAACCAGGGCACATCAAGCTATGCCCCGTATGGCTAACCCCACAATATACGGGCACAGTATATCATCGGCCAACATGTCGCCCTATTTGAAGATGCCTCAGCATGGCTGATCATCCACTGTATCGGAGGAAAACGTGCGCCGTTGTCATACAGCATTCACTGAGAAAGACGCTCATCATGCGTTTTCCGTCAAGTATACATCAATTCGATGATGGCCATGTAAGTCGCGCTTAGGCTCGACAAGCTTACGCCTTAGTAACGTACCGATATCAACGCCCACAACCATTGTTATTTAGGCTGAACGATCGCCAGTATCTGAAGGAGAAGTACAAAGGGCCATCGTCTGGAATTGATTTAGGGATCTTGCCTGGCTCACAGTCCACACCGTAGAATCTCTATGTTCAAGCCGCCGTTTCGGATGCGCACCAAATATTGTCATCAGCTAGAGGAGATGTAGCATAGGTTTTTCGCGAAGTAATAATTGGATGTCTGCGAAGTTCACTACTACAACTTGTTGAGACATCTTCACGGCATGAAGTTGAGTTCTCAGTCGGCAAGCGTCGTCTCACTCCTATACGTACATAACCCCACAGCCTGACCTACGCAACGTAACCGTAGCCTCAGCCTGAGCGCGATACTTTCACTTGAGCATAAGTACCAATGGGCCATCCTCACTGGCACCGCGAACTTGAACCCGCAGTCCCATAGAGTCTAAAATGCGCGACCCCTCGTTGCTTGCTCTGCGCGTGTCGCACAGGCAGTCGCTTCTTCGAGTCGACGTCGACGAACGAGCGCACTGGCAGCGTTTGGCAGCGGCGCGCACAACGACTCCGAGCTGGCAAACTCAGGCTGGGACTCATCGATCGGGTGGTCCAACAGGTTTGGGCAGCGGTAGAGCAGGAGCAGGTCAGCAGGAGCATCTTCCCCCGGTGGGGCGTCGCAACCTGCGACGTCCAGCGCAGGCCTTCCAGTGGCCCGGGGGGTAAGTAGCCAACAAGGCGAAACTAGCATGCGCAAAGGCGACGGAGCTACACCAGGCCCGTCACCGAGCACCCTCATGGCATACCAGCCGGGTGTTTTCGTTCATCCCCACCAGGAATGAACACTCACTGTCAACGACAGAATACCCACCTAAACCAGACCCTACTGCTCATGCCCCACGCACCCCCCATGTAACCTGCCCAACAAACAAAAAGAAATTACAAACATGAGCACACGACGAGCAACGACTAAACCCCGATGAGCAGGGCACCAGCCCCGTTGAGCTAAAATCGAGCGAGGACACGCGTCGCTTTGAGCGCTTAGATAAAACAGACAACCCCAAACCGATTATCTCTGCGAAAATACCTCGCATTCCCACGCCAGACTTTTCTACGGATCACCCCACACTCCCACGACAATTTAGCCCAAAACCCAAGCGCTGACACAGAGAAATCCGCACAAATCACACATATCATCGCTCTCATCGGCAAAAACGGCACCCTCTCCCTTCGCCCACCAACGGGCTCCCGCCCCCTCCCCTCCCCAGAGAACTATCTGCCCCTCCTAGGGCCAAAACTGAAGCGAGTAACGAGCGAGATGGCACCTAATGACCCCCATGTCAATAGAAACGCCCACCATACGCCACATGTACCGCCCCGTACATAAAAATGAAGGGAGAGCGCTCCCCCCCTAACGACCTCTTGAACGAACAACCATGACGAAGAACCGCTCCTCTCTATCCAAAGCACTGTCAGCTAAGCCAGGAGGGACACGACGAGCCCACCGGCGCACACGATTCCCAGTACCAACACCACCACCACCGCCTACACCCATCCTATCACACCCAACCAACGGTGAAGCAGTAGTGCCCGTCAAAGTACTCGCAACGCCGGAGAAAGGCAAAAAGAGAGTGTGGGTCTGGGTGGTAGATGAAGCACCAAGGAGGAGACTCGGATATGGGCAGCTCATAGACATACAAAGCGCGAACGGCTCGTCCGGCCCGGGGCTTCTATCGACAATCACAGACCTCAGACAACACTGGGTCACATGGACAGTATCAGGCGGGCCGGAGCCGTGCTACATCCGGGTGCCGGTCCCGTGGACGTCGATGAACGGAGTTGAGGCGATCGCCCACGCCAGACTCTACCCCACACTACCATCTGATCCCCCGCCACATCGAGACGCGCAACCGCCCCCCGCCCCCTCTACGTCGGTTGACACCCCTCCGCTGTCCCCCTACGACTACGACCCCAACGAAACTGAACGCGCAAGGCTCGAGGACCGTCTACACGCCATCACTGAACCCAAATGGACTTGGCGGCCAGAGGAGGAGAGAGGCCAGAGGAGACGACGGTAGAACTTGATGTAATCACCACGATCCGAAGTAGTCTGAACCAACCTAATTTCATACACGCTTCCCAGCCAACCCGCGCTCCCCGCGGGACATATCACGATAACGGAGGTGTCTAGACCGCTGAGACAAGATGGCGTGACAGCCCGCACAACGGGGCCGAACCAGGCCGCCGAATATGCCACCCAAAAGAGGCAACCCTTTCCCACTATCGCCGAATGCCGAAACGCCAACTCGGCCAACAAGGGGGCGACCAAATAACACCAACCAACTGCCCGACGCCACCGCACCGTCCCACAGGCGAGAACACCCAAACCGATGCAACCAAATGCCCCCACAGGACAATCGCAACCTGGTACGCATCCGTTCAACCAGCCCCCCGCTGAAAACGAGGCATGGGATCACATCGTGAACGCCAGCACCGATCACAGCGTACTCCCACTCCGAACCCTCCACTTCCAACAGGATCGGAAGCCACGACGCCGCCGTCGCGAGCCAGGCCCAACCCGAACGCTATGGCAAAGCAATTGCTCACTAAGGGAAGGAAGGCATCGTCGACGACGAAGGAAAAGGAGACGCCCGCAGACAACGAACCACTCAAATACCTCCAACGCACCCCAGGACAACCCATCCGCTGCACCTGGACACGGAGCCAATTTGATGCCTGAGCAACTACCCTTCGCTGACGCCGACCCCGGCTGCCATGACGAGCAAATGAACGTCGACCTAGACGCTCTCCCAGACCCTTGGAAGCGTACACCTGGAGAAGCCACGGCTGATAATACCGGATCGAGTGAGTCCCCCCTAAACAACGCCCGACCCCTCGCTAACCAAACAACGGACGAAACCCGCGTCAGACACGCAGCCGGCTCACCAGGACCCTCCGGTCACCTTGCCTGCCCCGGCCCCTCCGATCAACGGGGCCGAATCGGAAGCAGTTGAGACGACCTCGCAGGCTGACGACCCCGTCGTCTACCCGCCTCACCCCCCAATGACCTCGAGGGTGATGCCCCAGTGGGACGCCAGGAGGAAACGCAAGGAGAGAGCGCGTGCGGCACGCGACAACAACGCCGGCCCCACCGCGAGCGAGGAAGAAGGCGACACACCACCGTCGCCGTGTCCATTACCGAAAGCGAGGACGCACGCCATCAAAAGAAAGCGTGTCGCGGAAGACCTCGGTCGGGACGAGGCCGAACGCAGCACCGCAAGCACCACGCAGAACGTCCCGACATCCGCTCCCTCTCTACGCACGTACGGATGGATGACGAGGCAAGCCACGCCTGGCCCCTCCGGGGCTACCCGCGACAGTACACCAACTTACGACCTGCGTCGCGATGCACCTGCCTTCGGCGACCCTCCGTCCCTGTATGATCAATACGACCAGGCAGCCCCTCTCCAAAGCCCATTCATCTTCCAGTCAGCTCTTAGCCACCACCGTACGACGACTGGGCTACAAACCACCGTCACGCACGGGCCCGCTGCCCTTCACCCCTCTGTGGCAAACAACGGCCGCCCACCCACGCCGGGACCGCGCAGAACCCAAGCTGCGGGCGAGAGAGGTATGTACCCAAAACCCAGGTGCAGAGGACACCCATGGGCTCACGCACCCAACTAGCCCTCCGCACGACTGAGGAAACCCCGAGGCACTCAGCCGTCCGGATGCCTCCGACACCGCGCGACCTGAACCCTGACGACCCTGTCAGTAACTGGCTGCCGTCCTCCCAGTCCACGCAAAACAACGGCGCCACGGCCTTCCCGTCCCTCCACCAAGAGACAGGGACTGGTGACCTCCACAACGGATGGCCGCACCCCGCCTCCCAGCCACGCGCGAGCGGAGCCATACGCGGAACGTTCACCATCCCGGGTCACTTCACCTCCGGCTACGAGAACCGAGCCGACACGTCCGCAAACTGGCGCGACGGACCCCTGCCCAACGTCAGCGTGCCTGCCGTCGACATGCTAACACAGGCCGCTCCTCCGGCACACGCCAACGCCGCCATGAGTGTCGATCTCCCATCGACGCCGGGAGCGCGACGCAACAGGCCTCAGCCGCGCATCACAGGAACCATACGACTTGGCACCTCGTCCGCTCGAAGGAGCACACCGTACCCTCGACCAGCGGCAGCCACCGAGATGATGAGGCCCCCCCTAACCTCCTTCCACGCTCCTACCCCGCTACACCACGCCCCGCCCCCTCGCACTTCGTTACCCACCTTCGCCGAGCTTGACAGACGCAGCGTTCCATCGCGCCGAGAAATCCCTCACGCACCCCCTACGGCCGCTACCGGCATCTTTGCCGCCCCAGTAGGCGGAGAGCGTGTCCTCGTCCCCGAGACTCCCAGGAGAGAGCAGCCGTCGAGACAGCAGACCTCCGCACCCATCGCAGCCCCGATCTTCGCACCGCCTGCCCCGGACGCACACGCCGAACAACCTCCTAACACGTACCCAATGCCACCGCCAGGCCAGGCGGAAGCCCCCTATGCCTTCAACTTCCGCGCTGCGTTCCCACCGCCACCACCTGCACAACACAACGAACCAGCCCCTTTCGTATTCTACGACGCAGAGGCCGGCCGTGATGATCACCTCGGCGATGCGCAACTCCCGGACCTCGAACAGCAGTACGACGACCCTATGGGCGACGTCGACGACATACAACCGATCCCCGAGCTCCCGGAAGACACGGTCGACATCACGGCCACTCCCGACGGAGGGTGGAGAACGATCCAGGGCAACAAACCCAACTGGCAATACGAGAACATCAGCCCGGAAATGGCCAACGCATGGAAGAACAGGACCTTCCCCCGCTGCCTGATCATGACAGCCGGGGAAGGGGCGACTGACCCTGGCGAGGCCAAACGACGGAAGCTTCAGGAGGAGACCGTGGCCAGTCACTTTGGCTTCCTGCCCAGAGTCGTGCAGGCACGCGCGGAGACGAAGAGCACCAAGAGGAACGACTTCCCCCTATGCAACCTCCTGCAAGCTCCGTCATGGGATGCCATCCGTCGCGTCCTCGATGCACAGTGTGTGAGCCTGCGCGGAGGAGCAACCATCTTCTTCTTCCCTATAGCGCCCCCGCTCCCCACGTTGATGGGAATCTTCAGCCAGCCGGAGTCCTTCGTCGCCACCGGGAGACAGCTTACGCCCACCATCAAACAACGTCTCAGCATGGCGTCCAACCGTGACCGACTAATCGAAGCTTACAAACACGAGATTCGAACCACCAACGCCCTCCCCACGTTCACCGCCCAGGAGCTCGCGGATGCCACCATCGAGCACGTCTGGGCGGAGGAGATCGTCCGCCACTGGAGAGGTGAAGACATCCCGCTCGTCGCCCTGTACTGCGACATCCCCTCCACCAACACCATAACCTGGCGCAACGTCCGCAACGCAATCCGCGCAGCCAAGCTTGGTACAGCCATCTCCGGACATCCACTCCTATACAACGAACCTCTCAAGTGCGGCGTCTGTCATACCATCGACCACGACACAAACATGTGTTACTTGCCCACCCTCGACGACTGGTTCGGCCCGTCGCATGGCACGAAGAACGACGAAGCCGTCAAGGACGACGAGCGTACCGACGGTCGAGGCAAGCGCGGTTTCAAAGGAGCTGGAAGGGGCCCCGCGAACCGTGGCCGTCGCGGAGGAAAACGCTGAAACCGACGCGAACGACGACTGGCTATATGGCTGAGCGGAGCAGCCACCTGCTCTCCAGCGCTGCGACCTTGTGTACTGAACGATGCGATACGAACGCGCGGACTTGCCGCACATACTCTCTGATACGAACCGGTGTATACATCTGTAATCGGACTGTCCGCTCAAAGCGAGCATAGCAATATATACCTTCTTGATGAAAGACGCGACTCCCAACTAACAATCGATCCCTCCCCAGCCTCTGAAGTTCCGTGCAGGCAGCAATGCCACCCGCAACGAGGAGTGTGGCCCAAATATACTGACCGAATATCGGGACAGGAAAGCCACCACCTCGGTGCGCGGACACACGGTACCTACGAGAAACACACTGGCTACTACTAGACTTAGCCAGGGCCGAGAGGCCAAAGCACCAACTTACAGAGTAAGACGCGCTGCATGTCCCCTGAGGGGCCCAGGAGCGGCCCCCGCCGCCTCGCGGATCGTTGTAGCGGGCAGGCGTATAGCAACGGCAAATAACATAACACACAACCCCACCCAACTCGGTATAGTACAGGCAAACGGTGATACTCTCCGCGGAGTCAGAAGCCGCAGCGCTTCCCCCGCCAGCGCGGCGGCTAGGGACGATCCAACGGAACCAGGCGACGGGGAGGAGGAGGCCGGCGTGGAAGCGCGGCGTCCTCGACGACAGAACACAGGCAGGAAGACGAAAGCCTCGCTGATGCTGGGCTCGCTCAACATCAGCGGGAAAGGAAACCTACGAGACAACACGTCGAAATGGGGATCCATAAACCAACTAGTGAGAGAACGACGTATCGGAGTGCTGCTGGTACAGGAGACACACCTCACCGAGGAAGACATGGCAACGGTCCATGAGCTGTATGGAAGACGCCTACGTGTCCTGAACTCAGCGGACCCATCCAACCCGACGGCAGCGAGAGGAGTTGCAATAGTATTAAACCGAGAGCTGGTGGACACATTGGAACTACGAGTGACGGAGATCATCAAAGGTCGTGCAATCATGGTCAAGATGAACTGGCACGCAGGCTCGACACTCACGATTCTGAACGTATATGCGCCTAACCTCCCGTCTGAGAATGAAGCCTTCTGGTACCTGTTGAACGAGAAGCTAGCGACGGGCCGGCAGGGCAGACCAGACGTGCTGGCAGGAGACTTCAACTTGGTTGAGGAAGCGATTGACCGGCTACCTACAAAACGCAGTCCAGATGCTCCCCTGACCGCTCTAAAGTCTCTGACCAACGTCTTGTCCATGAACGATGGATGGCGCCTGACGAATCCCACCACGAAAGACTACTCCTTCCCGCAGCGAGGAGGCCCTACCAGGTCCCGTATTGATCGCATATACGCATCGAACGACCTCTTCCCGCGATCCCTGGTGTGGGATATAACGACCACCGGAGTGCCGACTGACCACTGCCTCGTTACCGCGCAACTGACCGCCGCCCAATCTCCCCACATAGGACGAGGGAGGTGGTCGATGCCGGTACAACTGCTCTCCGACCAGACCTTCCTACGCCAGGTAACGATCCGCGGGGAGGCGATACTACGTGAGGCAAAGTCTAGCTCGGAGCAGGGAGCCCGCTCCGCGTCGAACAATCCCCAAATGGCACTGAAGCAGTTCAAAGACGAAGTACGAAACATCGCGAGGAAGAGACTGAGGACGAAAGTCCCCAAACTCAAGAAGGAAATTAAAGAACTCACCAATGCACGAGCCACCCTGCAAAGACGCCGCAGCTTCGCCACCGACACACAAGCACAAGCGGAAGCGTCAGTGCTGCAGGAGCAGATATCAACGCTCGAACGCAGACGTCACGACCGAGCGCAACTCGCCACCACGACACATTATAACCTAAATGCAGAAAATGTCAGCAAATACTGGTCGGCCATTAATGCTGAGAGGAAACCACGAGACCTATTCTTCTCGCTAAGGAAACCAGGAAGCGACGCATATGAATCACGGTCAGACCGAATGGCCGCCTTGGCAAGAGACTACCACGACGGTCTCCAGCGGGACGGCCTGGATGAGAATGAATCAGCAGAGACGAGATATATGAACATCTCCTCATCCCTGGAGCACGCAACCGCAACGCTGTCCGGAGATGAGGCAAGCTCGCTGGGCGCGGACGTTACACGCGCTGAGATGGAAGACGCCCTAAAGAGGGCAGGCACAAGTAAAGCAACAGGCCTCGACGGCATACCTTACGAGTTCTGGTCCACTCTCAAGAGAAGATGGGATAGGAGTACAGAGCGGTCGTCCCCGCGATTCGACTGCATGGACCTCCTCCTCTGCGCCTTCCGGGACTTCGAGATTCACGGCCCATGCCAAGAGGCTAGCCTCGCAGAAGGATGGATGTGCCCGCTCTATAAGAAAAAAGACCGGAGGGACATAGAAAACTATCGCCCCATCACGCTCCTGAACTCAGACTACAAGACTTACACAAAGGTGCTCGCAATGCGCCTTGGATCGATAGTCCACAAGATTGTGCATCCGGACCAGGCCGGATTCATCCCGAGAAGGCAGATTTCGGACCAAACTCAGCTATGCAGAGTAATGGTGGACTACGCAGAGGCAACCGAAGAGGACGGAGTCATCATTGCCCTAGATCAGGAGAAGGCATACGACAAAATCGCTCACGATTATCTCTGGGCAGCCCTAGAACGGTTCGGCCTCCCCCAATCCTTCATAGACAAGGTGAAAGGCCTCTATAAATATGCCTTCACGGTGGTCATTCTGAACGGCGAAATCAGCAGCCCCTTTCTAGTGTGGAGGGGAGCACGACAGGGTGACCCGCTGTCATGCCTGATCTTCGATATCGCGATCGAACCACTGGCATGCGCCCTGCGGGAATCTAGGCTGAAGGGATTCCTGCTGCCAGGCGCAGCACGGAGGCTAGTAGCATCCCTATTTGCTGACGACACTTCAACATTCCTGGCAGCTTCGGACAAGTGGCCCACGGTTTGGGAGGTGATTGGTCGCTGGTGCGCCGGCTCCCGTGCCAAATTCAACGGAGGGAAAACCGAAATCGTCCCTGTAGGCCGCCCAGAGTACCGCCGGTTGGTACTGGCCCACAGAACGATCAGCGGTGAGATCGGTGATCCAGAAGAACGTATCCCTGACAGCATACACATTGCGGCGGACGGCGAAGCTGTTCGCATCCTGGGAGCGTGGATCGGAAACGGGGTCGAGCAAGTGGCAGTATGGACGCCTGCACTCAAGAAGATCAACGACTTCCTGAGGAGATGGGGCAGATGCCGGCCTTCGATGGGGGGCAAGAGAAGTATAGTCCAAATGGGACCGGGAGGCATATCTCAGTACCTCACTGTCGTCCAGGGGATGCCCCGATCAGTCGAGAACGAAATCCAGAAAGCAATTAGGACATTCATGTGGGGCGAGCGCTCCCCGATCCCGATAAGCATGGATGCTATGTGCAGACCGGTAGAAGAAGGCGGGCTCGGGCTCCTGGACCTGCGAGCACGCAACGAAGCTATAGAGCTCATGTGGGCCAAACGATACCTCGCCCTAGATGACAACCGACCCATGTGGGCTCTAGCGGTAGACGTGCTGCTGAGCATGAACGTCACAAAAGACGCAGGAGCGATCCGGCCGTCAGCCCAGATCAATTCCTTCCTTCAGAGCTGGACACCAGCCATCCATAAGGCCTCCAAACTCCCGGAGTATCTCAAACGCATGATCGCAACGGCAAGAAAGCACAATGCGAGCTTCGCAGCGATCAAGCTAGACCGAGAACTCAAAAAGAAGCTTCCCATATGGTACCATCTGGGCGCCACCAAAAAGCTGCGGCTCCTGAATAACTCCCGAGCAAGTGACTGCCTACGGAAGAACCACGCTGTGAGAATTGTCGCGGACGTCGCACGAATGACGAGAAGACGCTGTTACACGACAATGAGAGAGAGCCGTAACGACTACGTCCCGGACGACTGCACGTGCAGGCTATGCCTCGACGATAGAAGCCGTGGCTGCAAACACCCCCACCGGTGCTGCACAACCGCAGAGAACCTCCTCAGGGAGGTACGACCGAAATGGCACCCCGACTCCCTCTCCCCGCACGATGGCCTCACCCTGACGAACAACCGTCAGGAGAAGAATGAGAGGGCCCTAGCGGAAACTGGGACCCTCACTTTTGACCCGTCAGTCACGCAGCGGGGAGAACTCGACGGAGCCTTCAGAGTCTTCGTCGACCCATCTTCCCACAACGAGCCCCCCGCGGTGAGGAGAGCGGCGGGACGCATTGTCCATGCGGAAACTAGTGTGATGGTCATACTAGGCCGACCATATCGGCAGGACGGTGACGAACCCCTAACAGTAACCGCCCCGGCCGGCACGGGATACTCAGATTGTATACGGGGCGGCCTCAGGAGCACCCTCGTCCGCCCCGAAACGTACGCCGACCAGGACACGCCAGGAAGCGGAGCAGTAACGGCCGCCCTGGCGGCCACACTTGCAGCGCCGAGGGATGCTCCGCTCCACTTGATACTGGAGTCCGCCCACATTACCCACTTCCTTTTCAAGCACCTGAGAAACTGGGAAGATGAAGGGTGGGTGGGCGTGCGGGGAGCACGCTATATCAGAGCCCTGGTGAACCAGCTTCGTCAGCGCAGTGCCCCTACGACCTTCAAGGTCGCTGCGACGAGCGTGGAAGTGAGAACGATCGCGGAAGCTCGAGAACGACGGGACGACGCAATCCGCACGACGGAGCCCTGCATAATCAGGCCAATAGAGAAGGCGGCCTTCCGACTATCTGGAGCGAAGCTGGCCTGCCTAACACAATCCACGGCGTATCAGACGATCCGCTCGAAGGCAGCTCCGCCGCCACGCACCACGACGACGCTAACGATAGCCGCAATAAGGACTCACCTGGCAGCGGTGTCCGATAACGAGACCGAGGAGGCGGAAATCTGGCGAGGACTCCGTCACCGAGACATAAGGAAGGGAGTGTCCGACTTCCTGTGGAAAGGAATCCACGGAGCCCACAGAACCGGGAATTTCTGGCTGAAGGTACCGGGCCTTGAAGCCCGAGCGACGTGCCCTGTGTGCGACGAGCTAGAATCGATGGAGCACATCCTCCTCAAGTGCGAGGCAACAGGCCCTGACCTGGTCTGGGCCCACGCACGCTCACTCTGGGAGAGGAAGGGCCTCACCTGGCAGCACCCGGACATCAGCGACATCTGGGCCATCGGTCCGAGATCCCTGACCATTGGCGAAGGGAACAAGTCCCCGAAGCATGTGGCCCGATTGTGGAGGATACTGGTATCTGAGAGCATATACCTAATCTGGAAGCTAAGATGCGAGAGAGTAATAGCGAAGGGCGACATCGAAGGATGGCAACACACCGAAGCAAGTGTGTCCGCGCAATGGGCCGCGACAATGAACGCCAGGCTGAGGCAAGACGCGGATGCCACGAGCCGGAAGTACGGCAGGCTAGCCATCAAAAAAGACCTTGTGCTTGCCACCTGGAAAGACACTATAGCGAATGTGGCGGACCTGCCAGTAGACTGGACGAAGGTCCGAAGGGTTTTAGTGGGTATTGAGTTAGGAGTGGTCGGACCGGCCGCCCCGAACGTCCTCCGAGTCCCACACTGGCCACCTAGAGGCCGTGCGTAAATGCATTTTTCCCGGAAGCGCCGCGGGTGGTATCCGCAAGCTAGCTGGCCGCCTGGGTCTGACC
>KE504267.1:28431-46717 GCA_000344655.2 Fomitopsis schrenkii | reverse complement strand
AGTTCAGTTCATCTCAAGTACATAACACAGTCTAAGTATTGATCATTCATAAGTTCAATTCTCGAGTAGCCAACTCATCCATGTTGAGCTTAAGTTATTGCTTCACTTGTTCTCTACTCTCAGAACATCTCAGACTAGCTCATCCCAACACTTGATAATGTATCTTTGCTAATACTGAATACACGAAGACTCATCCGCTCATCCGCTACCACCCACTACCTAATTAAGCCTCCCATCCAAATCCAGCAAACCCTAACCAATCCTTCGACCTATACGTCAAGCCCGTTTGCGCAAACGCCTCATCGGCCTAAGGTCAAAGTCAGGCAACAAAATAAATAAATAAGTCAAAAGCCTTACACCTCATTGCTAGCCTTGGTATTCGACCGGGTCTGCCTGTCAGACACAGGCTTTGGCCTCGGTGCAGGTTTACCTTTGCCCTTCTTAGACACTGTGCCACCCACCACGACTCTACAGATAGGAAGATAGTGTCAGCGAAGACGTCCACGACGCGCCAGAGACTTTACTTACGTTATGGTACTAGCAGTTGATTGCTCCTCCTCAACATCGCGCCGTGCCTTCTTGACGGCACGGGAATCGGCCTCATCCTCGTCGGTATTGGGTGCACCCTTGCGGCGCAATGGTCGAGCACTGTCACGAATACGCGATTCACCTTCCTCACGACTATCGTCGTCGCCGTCAGCGCCATCCGCGCCATCCGCGCCATCCGCGCCGTCCTTGTCGTCTGCACCGTCTGCGCCGTCCACACTGTCTGCGCCGTCCACGACGTCCTTGTCGTCCGCGCCGTCTGCACCGTCTGCGCCGTCCACGCCGTCCACGACATCCTTGTCGTCCGCGCCGTCTGCATTGTCCGCGCCGTCTGCATTGTCCGCGCCTTCCTTTTCGCCCGCGCCGTCCTTTTCGCCCGCGCCGTCCTTGTCGTCCGCGCTCTCCTCGCCGCTGAGTACGTCGTTGCTGCCTTGACCGCGTTGACTTGGGCGCCGGCGCGTGTCCCGACCGCCATGGTCGTCTTGTGCTCGCTCGTCCTGCTCGCTGAGATCCCCGGAGTCGCGCTGACCGTCTTCGCTTGGGAGCTGCCTAGCCCGACGATCTCCCTCGCCGTTGCTGCGGGCTTTGCCTGTGCCCCGACCATCGACGCTGCCGCTACGACTGGCAGCTGAACGCCGGTCCGACTCGTCGAAGTCCCGGCCAGAGCGCTCCCCGGCTCCGCGCCCGACATCCTGGGCGATCTCGCCGGGGCGGATGCGTCGAGTGTTCTCGCCGGTGCGTGTGCGTTCCTTCTCTCTGCTATTACCGTGATCGTCGGCCGGATGTCGATCGTCACGGCCACGAGCGCCGGCATCGTCGACCTCGCGAGCGCGCTCGCCGCTGCGTCCGGCGCCGCGGCCGTCGTCGCCGTCGCTGCGAACCACAGTCGGCCGCCCGCGTCCACGCGGGGCGTCGATCTCCCGTTGACCGCGTTGACGGTCTGGTCCCGCGAAAGCATCGTTGCCCGCGCTGTTGTTGTTGCGGGCATTGGCGCGGTCGGGGAGGGCGTCAGAGGTCGCCTGATCGACGTCGTCGCACTCGCTAGCCTCGTGCTCATTGGGGTCGTCATCCAGCTCACGGTCCGCATTCCCGGGGTCGAGGTCATTCTCGTCGTCCCCAGCTGCCTCTAGGGTGGCTTTGTCGAATGTGAAGGGATCTTCGGCCAGCTGGGCTTCGACCACCTTGTCCCACAGCGCGCAGAGTTGACGTCTCTTGAGGACGTCAAGGTTGCTGAAGTCGACGGCAGGCCACCCGACTGCTTCAAGTTGTCGGGATAGGATGGATGCGCTCAATGGCGGGGGCTCTATGTCGCCGTGGGCATACTCTATATGTGGTTTGAGCCCCTCGAATACAAGCACAACTGGAAGTCACTTACCCCATATTGCAGTGAAGTACATGAACAGTACTTCACCGATCTTCGCTGCATTCCAGTCATTGCCCTCCTCCACGGGTAGCTTAGGTATTCCATCTTCATCATAGGTGATACCAGCCCCCACACCAATGTGGGTTTTCACTGTGTATGTTTTCAGTTTATGGCATCTGTACGAAGCCGGTGTACGTACGAATAGTTTGACCCGACCATGTCAAGAACTCCATGCCCTCCTTCTCGAGCTTGCCTTTCGCGTGGTTGATGAAGTCAACCTCGCCGTCGCGATGGCCACCACACAGTCTAAGAAAGAGGTCAGTACGCGGATCACACGATGGAATGGGAAGAACACCTACTGGACTGTGTGGAGACGGCCCATAGAGTCTCTCCATGCGATCCGGCAGTGATACGTGAAGTGTCCGCACTTATCTATACCCTTCCCTTGCGCGCTCTCGAGAGCCTCGCTGACTTTCGCAGGGAGCCGGCGCTGGTTCCTGTTGTGAACAAACAAGACGTTCAGTAAGCACACGCCGTATATGCAAGTTGTCGCACGCACCTCTCCATGGCCTTGTCGACGTCGACGTCAGACGGTGGCGCGCCAGAGAGCTTCTCGTAGTGGTCCCGTACGTCTTCGTCGACGTCCTTGAACAACTCCGTACGTGCGGCGGCGAAATGACCGCCGTATCCGTTCTCTACGTCCGAGCTGACGTTCTCCTTGATTAAAGCCTTGTTGTCCCTCGCCCAAAGCTCCGATGCTGCCAACCGGCGCGGCCCCTTAAATAGCGCTGCACTCTTCTCCTTGGCCCTCACTTCCTGAGCAACCTCTCGTGCCGCGCGCTTCTCTTTGGAGTCGTATCTATGGTTCCGGTACCAGTGCTCAACAGCCTGCCAAACAAGGTTAGTATACAGCGCGAGACCGTTATAGAGAACTCGCCTTTAGCACAGGGGTCGGCTGTCTCCACGGACCAAGGGAGAGGATGTGCTCGATCGTGAACTGCACGTACTTCGCCTTGTCGGCGGCCTTCGGGAGAGCCTGCCAGCCAGCGAGCAGCTCAAACATCTCGTCTTCTAGGCCGCTCGTCTTCCAACTGGCACGGCCTGCCTTCAGGTAGACTTCATCCGCATCGTCGTTGCGGGGTTTCTTGTAGACAGCGTTGGAGAGGAGATGGACCTTGCGTGATTTCTTCGAAACCGGGTTGGAGCGGTGATGGACCTTGTGTGCTTTCTTCGAGATCGTGTTCGAGCTGGAGTCGTCCTTGCGTGATTTCTTGGATGCCACGTTGGGGCGGGAGTCAACCTCTTCCTCGCCCGAGCTTGAGTGTCCGTCGGGAGATACGGAACGAGCCATGAATCTCGTGTGAAGCTATGAGAGTAGGCTGCGAGGTTCGTGCGCAAAGATACTCACAAGCATGTATTTAACCATGCCCCCCGGCTCGTATCCGGCACGCATGTCCGGGACCCTTGCGTAGAGGGAATCCACCTCATTTCCGTGGCTAATAGTTGCGCCACTTTGGTGGGAACGTTGCCGCTGAGGGCTTGGACGCGGCAAGATTTGCCGATGTTCTGGATGCGGTAGTCTCGTTCAATATCGGTAACATGGTTGGAAAGGCTAACCGATCGAACTAATCGATCGGCACTAACATGGAAGCGAAGCCACTAAGCTAAATGACCCATAACATGAGGAGGTCTCCGTCATGTATCTCCCAAACCTCCCCGGAATCTCCTGGCTCCGGCGATCGACCACGCGTCCGGGCTTGCTTGCGCGGCATGTTGCTAGGCTCGCCACGCTTCCGTTTACCCCCCGCTGAAACACTCCCGTTGATCGCGTTGGCATTGATGCGTTGGCCGCTAGTCGACGCACGCCTCTGTGCCGAGCGCGTCGACGGGCTATCGGGTGTAGGCGGAAGTACTAGCCCGGACCGTAGGACGCGTGCCGGGGAGGAAATGGATACGTCGAACTCGTCAGCTAGAACGGAGGCACTAGATAGAGCTGCGGGTGCGCCCGAGCTAGCTTGCAGGCCACCGGCGACCCGCCCGATTGATGGTGATCGCTGTGCGCGGAGGTGATCGAGGAATGAAGGTAACTTAGGCTGAAAGGGACGTCCCGCAGCGAGATCGGCGGCCCCGGGACAATCCACAACATCTGCAGCCCTGTAGACTAGATGCTCCCCCTTCACTACGTAAAGCTTCTCGTGAGGGCGGGGATACGGAACGAATTTGCCGGCGGGAAGGTGGAAGCGTTCGAACCTGAGAGCGGTATCGGTCATGTCGAACCCAAGGACCGCACAGGTCATCGGCTGGCGGAAGACCACTTCGACTTGCTCGCCTGCGCGGAGCGCACAGGCGAGCGGCAAGCGGATAGGCACGCCGCCATCCTGCTCATCCATTAGGCCCGACTTATCCGTAAAGAAGCTAATCTACTCACCTTGACATAGACCCAGGCATCTAGAGTCACTACCCCGATCGGAGGGTGGCGAACGTGACGGTAAATCCCCTTGGACTGGGGGGCGAGTTCTCCGTTGACGTACAGCACACCGCCTAACATCGCGCGCGGTACCATTCGCGCAATGTCTTCACGAACCTGCTTGAGATCTTCGTGGCTCATCTGGGTTGTAGCAAGCTTCATGTGGTTAGCACACTGCATACCGGGCGGTAAGGGACACTACAGTTACCATTAGCACCTGGGTTGCAAAACGAGGTGAGAAGACTTACAACGCCGTAGACGAGGCCCAGAGTCGCTTCATCCCCGTCTCCCAAGCTGGCGACCGGGAGATGGCGAACGTTGTGATAGACTGCACAGCCTAAAACACTGGCTTGCAGACGCGGCGCGGGGGGGAGCCAGTCTTCGACCAGAGTCTTGACGCGAGGGTCACCGTAGCGAAGGCGCATGCTTAGCAGATGATACGAATACACGGCCAGGACCACTTAGCTTTTATATCGAAGCCCGCCCCCCGCCCACCCGCGTCGCACGGCTGACCATCGGTCCCCGGTTAATCGTGCTTTATCCGCGCCAATCCTGTATCAAATAGAAAAAAAAATAAATGCACGGAAACCCATCCTGCTGCGATCGACAAAGTACATGTTACATTCGTTCCGGGGCGCGCGGTATATACGACAATACAAAAAACATGATGATGCGGCGACGAAGTAGCTACCAGTCCTCGGGCAATACAGCGGGGGGAGTGGGGAGACGATGGAAAGTATCGACGAAGACGCGCACATAGAAATTGACAGCCGCACGCATTGCGACAAGGAACTGATCGGCATTGTAGTCCATGATCAGTTCCGGCTGTGGTATCTTGAGCTCCTGGGGCAGACCGGGCCACCGCTGCATCACGCGGACGAACTCAGACAGCGTACGGCCGCTCTGCTCCCAGTGTTGCTCGGGGGGGGCCCTCCACTTCCCACACAAGACCTGTAGCGACCCACCCCAACGAGGGAAGAGACGCAGGCCGGTCCCATCGCTTTCCCATACGCGAGACACACTCGTCTCGCGTTCCCAACGAGCCAGCACCGTCCACTCGCGCGAGCCAGTCAACAGTGCATCGAGCTCACGCAGCTCGCACCGCCAGTTAACCTCATGAGCCTCCCAAGCGACCTGAGCACGGACGACGGGGTCGTTGACGCCGTCGAGATCTATCGTCTTCTCGTTGAAGACTGCGGTGTCGTCGGGACGGTACGACGCCAAACCAGCGGTCCGAGAGAAGAGCCGACGAATGTTCTGCTGTATCTCTTGGCGCTCCTTCTTCTGCTTCGTTGGCCCTGCCGACGAGCCGTCCAGCTCGTGGACGTTGTAATCGCCCCAGAGCGCGTCGCGCCACTCCGCGATCCGCAGCGGCGAGGCACCGAGACTTGGATCCAGGAGCCGCTGTTGGCAGAAGCCGCGGATCCGGACGTAGTTGTGGATGTAGCGGGCCACCTTGGCGCCGCCGTTCTCGAAGGAGAAGGGAGGCGGCCAGTAGTACGTCGCAGCCGACGGGGGTGCCGGCAGGACACCGACAGCAGCCAGAGCATCCGCCCAGACCGACGGCACGGCGCAAGCTGTCGGGGGACGATATTGCAATGATGGGTGCGCCGCGATCGGTTGCGATGGCTGCGGCGCTCGGGCGCATGTTCCCCGATGCGTGCGGCGAGACTTCCCCGACGCAGGGCCCTGCGTGTTTGAGCTTCCGATACTCTCGTTGAGCTTTACCCTCTTCGCTGCCGGCTCATCCGACGTCGTCACCTCATCCCGAGGCAGCGGTGGGAGCGCCAGCTCTACGAGGGACTTCAGCGCTTCCTCTTGCATCTTGAAAGGCCAGTCCCCGGGATGCTGCACGACGCCGGCCATGTCCCCGCCACCGCTGTATAGCCGAGGTTGCGAGAGGGTGTCACTTAAGATCGAAGAGATTGGCGTCGGGTGAAGCACGACGCCGACGACGCGAAGCGTCTTCGTAAGGGGCTGGATGAACCACACAGGAATGCCGAGCCGATGTAATTGCTGCGCCGTAGCGGCTTCGGATGTGAATGCCCCACGAACAGGAAGAGGGCCCTTGGCGCGGAACGTCTTGTCGGCGGCGCGAGGTTGGAGGATGGTGAGATAGACGATGAGCCCGCAGAGCTCTAAGCACAGCCGACGAATATGCGCGGCGAGGGCGATAGCGTGCGCGCGCCAGGTCGGAAGGATGATGAGACGGTCCTGGGCTTGCTCCAGGGTTGCACATAGGTGATGGCCGTATTTCTTCTGGGCCGGTGCGCCGGCCGCCTGACCGAACTCGAAGACGACGCGTCGTGCAGCCGCCTTGATGCTCGCCGTGCAAGTCGACGATAGGAAGCCAAGCTCCGGCACACCACAGGCGGGGTCCGAAGCCCACTCGTTCTCGGACACCTCTTCCCAGAGGGCGTCGAGAAGACAATCCATGCGCTCGATACGAGCGCCTTTAGTCGGGATACATGCATGGTGCGCTACGCGAGGGTGATACAGTTGAGGCCATAGTGAGTACTCCTGGGGACCCCAGCGCCCGTCAAAGCGCGTACAGATACGACCTGGCGACGCGACCGGAAACTCCGGCATCCAATTGGCGTTCGGCGTAGTAACGACAGCGTCGTCCCTCATATTCCACAGCGTCGCCAGCACTCCGTCGTTCCATTTGATGGCAGGGTCGTTAGCTGTGCAAGTTTGTTAAACCCTCACTCGTGCACTGTGATACGTGAGCGACGTACCGAAGAGCTCTGGCGTGTTAGTAAGATATAGTTCATCGACATCGGCCTCCTCTCGTTCCTTCCCGCTTGTCTCGGCGTGCGCGTCGCACGCGTTCGCGGCCGCTTGGCCCAGTTCCCGGCCCGTACGCATGCGTCCCCCAGGTCCATCCCTATTGCTCGTGAGGACGTTGAAGCGAGAACGCCAATGACTCAACTTACACACTAGACGTCGATAGCTGAGACATGGCCCAAATTTTGCCCCGCTGGATGCACTTGCGGCTTGAGGTTGACTATAAAGACGCGTCAGATAGACAGAAAATCAGTCGCGAATGAGAAGGATGCACTGACCTAGGAAACGCGACGTGGTGTATGCTAAAGACCTGCAAGCGTAGAAGAGGTTTGCGCGGAGATGCAGTTGGTATACGTACCGTTCAAATTTGAGGCGCCGGCGAGGTCTTCGGCGTAGTGGTTGCGGGATGGGGAAGAACCGGGCGACAAGAGGAAACCCTCTTGTACGCACACAGTTGGTGAAGAGGGGCAACGTTGGGTATATACCCTCCGTCGCGCCGCTCAGAAGAAGAAGGGTCGGTGGGGCCTTGAGAATGTCGACCGGGCGGGGAGCGGAAGAGCGGAAAAGCAGAGGTCGTCGGATTAACGTGGATGAGAGAAGCTAAGACAGGATGAACCAACCGTGAGACAGTGTGGCGCGACCGGCGCTACGTTCGTGGGGATTACGTGACATTGTGACCAAACGTGACTCACGCTCTGCGGCTGTGTCGCTCCTACGCTCTCATCCCTGCTCATCTGGACTTATCCGAATTTATCCTCTGTGCATCCTCTCTTCCACCTCGCCGGCGCCGACACTCTCCTCCACCTTCGCCTTACTCCACCCCTAGCAAGCGGCAGGCGTGCGAGGTTGCTAAATAGCGACCTTTGCCCCTGCCAGTACCCGATATGCTCCCGCAGGGTCTCCTGCGGTTGAGGTATCGACACCCGACTCAGGCCCTGCATGAAGCCCATTCCTACGCCTCGGCACGCTTGGGGAAGTTCTGTCTGTGAGTTTGACCATTCAATCAGTTCTGTTATCTGACGACTGTCGAGGCAATGGTCGAGGGCGTAGCGGTGTGGCATCCTCTCTTAGCTGGTGAGTCATCGCATGTCTAGATCCTACTTCAACATTTGCACGCTAATCTTCTTCGACAGAGCTATCAATAGATTTCGACAAGGCAAACGAGATCCTGCTCCGCCTCGGGATCATCTACAAACAACACCGCAAGTGTGCGAAGTCTCTCGACTGCTTCGAACGCATTCTGTGCAATCCGCCTAACCCCCTCGCGCACGCCGATATCTGGTTCTACATTGGACATGTATCGGATGTCCCCTTCCGCATCTCCTCCACCTCATGCCATGCGCCCTCACTCGTCGATCGCCAATGGTCGACCCCGGTACGATGGACGCCCGCAGATCGGGCCTGGCCAGCGTGCAGCGACAAGGCGCTCTCCGCCTCCGCCTCACCCATACGCACGGGCCACTCGATGTCCGAGCGCGAGCCGGGATGGGATCGCCGTATCCCGCCTGAGCACCTTCAGTGGGAACGCGAGCAGAGGCGCGGCCGTCAGGGCTCCGAGTACCTCGCGCATCAACAATCCGTGTACTCGCGTGTCCCGAGCCCCTCGCGGCCAACCTCGCTCTCCACCCTTGTCACCCGCCGCGCCGTACCAGCTGGGACGCGCGTCATGGAGTCCCGACCAGCCCCGCTGTTCCCGGAGTCGACGCGCTCAGTACCCTTGCCGATCAGGGAGGCCCCTCAGAAAGTCCACGCATGCCGCCTGAATCACTGCGAGGGATCTCCGAGCCGAAGGATTTTCCTGCCGAGGAATAGGTTGCTCGCCAACGCCGGCAGTACCATGAAACGCGGAGAGCGCACACCGGTCCTCGGATGGCGCTTGGATGGTGGCGCGATCGCGTGCTAGCGGCGGCCTCACACCAAATTGGATGGGGCGCGGCAGTCATCGTTCTAGCGTGGCGCGAATCCCGCGCCCGATCCGCCCGCCCTGCGCCCCGAACGTAGCCGCCCGCAGTAGATACTCGTACTTACTCCTCGTATTTTGGCCTGTGTTGTGTATCACCACGCTGTTCGTATCCTAAGCCCCAGCCAACAACCCCTGTCACTCGATGAGTACTGCCCGAGGAACGAAACGGCCCGCACCTGTGATCGAGGATTGGCGACCAGCGCCTCTAGCCGTATCCCATACCCTCTCCGTACCGCGAGGTGGACGCGCAACACAGTCAACGCGCCTTGTTCACCGTACTTCTACCTCGCCGGTGAAAAAACGGCCGCGCCTAGCATCATCAACCTCGGGGGACGCGCGGGACACCAGCAAGGCCACGTCGGCCCCGTCGGTCGCGCCTCAGTCTTCCGGAACGTCGTCTGCGGGGCCGTCGCATGAGAAGCAGGGGCGGAGCGTTAAGGTGTGTCAACCGCGGCGTCTTGTTGAACTTCGTTGGCTAACACTGGTGTCCAGCGTGGTGTCTCTGAGGTGCTCAAGGAGTGGGAGAGCCGTTTCGACAGCATCTTAGAAGATGTGCTCTCCTCCAAGATTCCTACCGGCGTTGACTCTCCCTGCAATTGCGGCCAGCGCGAGGCGGTGGTACGGTGCCGGGATTGTCTTCAAGCGCGCCTCGAGTGTGCTGACTGCCTCGTTGCCTCGCATCGACACTCGCCGTTCCACTGGATCGATGTCTGGAATGGCGGTTTCCTGGAGAAGCAAGATCTGTCCCACCTCGATTTCACTCTATTCCTTGGTCATAACGGCGAACGCTGTCCTTTCATCCGAGCATCCATGGACTCTATCACGTATACTGTCACCCACTCGAATGGCGTCCATCGTGTCCGCATACACGAATGCTGGTGTCCTCGTCGGCCGGGCACCGTATCTCAACTGCTCCGCGCAGGCCTTTTCCCCGCAACCCTGGAGCGCCCTGAAAGCGCTTTCACCTTCGACTTACTCCGGCAATGGGACCTTCACTTCCTCACCTCCAAGAAGAGCGCGTATGACTACTTCGAGGCGCTACGACGTCTGACGGATAACTCGGGCACTCGTACAGTAAAGGTATACTTACACTGCTGTTACCGTGCATGCAGCTCACCTTCCCCGTAGAATCGCTACCGAGAAATGAACATCGCAGGTCGAGTATGGCAACACGTCACCGCAATGAAGCGGTCCGGCCTTCATCATGGCGTCACCTTACCCAACAGGCGAGCTAGCATGACGGTGCCCTGCTTTGCGTGCCCGTCGCCTGGTTTCAACATGCCTAGCAACTGGAAAGATACCCCGCCCGACTTGGCGTAAGTGTTGGCGTTACACAACGTCATCGGTGTTTCTCAACTGTGCTTTCACAGGTACATACATGCATGCGAGTTGGGTGGAGATGGAAACCACGGTCTTCAGAAGAAGCGGAAGCGCGACGACCCGAACGACGTCAGCCTTTGCCAGGGCAAAGGTTATTTCGTTGACCCTGACATCATGAAGACATACTTGGAGGGCATAGATTCCGAAGCGGCGGTAAGTCCAAGTCATTCATTCGGAAGTATTGGAGCTGAAGTTTTGGCAGCCGGAGACGTGTAGCGGGTTCAAAGTAGGCCGCGCCCAAAGGCCGGGCAAGTTCCGGCACCTGGAGGTCAGCGGCGTGGTGGCTGTAATCTGCATCCGTCACGGGTGCTTTCGGCCGGGGGCCATGGTGGATCTACAGAAGGGTGAGAGGTAAGTCTGATTATCTGGGGCCGCTTCCGAGCTGCTCACGAGCTCCTAGGTACGGCCACATGGACTTCGCCCTCGCTGGTGCACTTGAGGGTCTGGACGAGCTCGCGCACTTCATATTTACATATGACGTAGCGTGTATCTACGGCAAGAAGTTACGGGAGCGCTTCGAAGCTCGCTTCCCTCACCTCCTCCCTATCGTCGATCGGCTTCACCTGCTTCTCCCGAAGCTCCACGCCCTCGCCCATAAGGAGATATGTCAAATCCTGTTCGCGCTGTGCTATACCTGGGGGGCTGGGCTCTCGCACGGCGAGAGTGTCGAGCACCCTTGGGCCGAACACAACCAGGTGGGCCTCAGCACGCGCGAGATGAGTGCTGGACATCGCCATGATGCTCTGAACGCCATCCACAGTCACTGGAATTGGTGCAAGATGGAGAAAATTGGTACGTCCTTCGTCGTCACACTGAGCAGGTAGGCATTGATGCAATTCGTCAGCATCATTTCTTGCCCGCAAACTCAAAGAGGCGTTCACGCTACTGGGACACAAGACGTCGCTTTACAACGCGCTGAGCAAGGTTGCGGGCGAGCAGAACGTCTCCGACTGGAAGAAGCTCGAAGCGAAGCTCGAAGGGTCAGCTGAGAAGTCTACGAGTAAGGCCCGCCGAAAGCAGAAGGGTAGCAAGAAGCGAAGGACGACAGCGTCCAAGTCACAGTCAGTGTACATGCTTGACGAGAAAAAAGGTACAGTAGTGCATACATCTACACGTATGATGTCGTCTCACTAACGTTCGCCAGTTCCGAGTGCTGGTAGGGCTTACGAGGAGCTAGCTAAGCTTGAGATCAGTCCAACAGGTCACTTCACGGAAGCCGCCGCCCATAGTGTCCCCCTGGGCACTACCAACTACTTCATGAAGGGCCTTGACATCGAGAGGCAGCAGTACGCACCCTTCTGTATGCGGTGTGATGGATATTGATGCATCAGTGTAGGTTTGATCTGCGTTCCAAGTCGAACAAAGGGGACGTGGGCGACGGTGGCGATTCTTCGGACGACGACTCGCCACTGGCGGGCGTAGGGTCTGCGCGACGCTTGCTACGTCGCGAACTGGAGCGGTGGCGTGAGATGCAGCAGTCCATTATGCCTGGCGTCGACTTCCCCGACGCGAACGGCAACGAAGTGGACGACGCGGCGCTTGCCGACGACGGCGACGACGACGACGACGACGACGAAGCGACGGCGGGATCACCAGAAGATGAACCGCTTGCCCTACCCTCCGAGTTCTCTGCCTCCGAGCGACGGGACATGGGGTTGGAGGCCCTCGCCGTCTTCGAACGCCGGATCAGGGTGGGCCACGCTTACGACCTCTTGGATGCCGTCAAACAATCCGTCAACCACCAGGGTGCCTTTTTACTCGATAAACGTAGGCATGCACGGGGTCAAAAGGACAACACCCGCTCACAACAGCAAGTTTCGGACGCAGCGGCTCGTACACGGTCTCTCGCGAAGTTGTATAACTACAACCGCGACCGTCTCCTTGCCTTGAGCGAGGGCGAGCCGTCTGATGTTCTCAAGCGCATCAACCTCAAGGATGACCTAAAGAGCAAAAATTGGCGGGCACCTCGGCAGCAAGGGGACAGTCGCGAAGAGCGCGCATGGATCTGGACGGTGGTGCCGCCGTGGACGTCACCCGCCGAAGCAGATGCATGGCAACTGGAAGGTGAGCCTAGGACTTCACCGCGAGTTTGCTGCGCTGAATCCTAGCATAGTGGATCGTGTGCAGTGGTTCCGAGCGCGGGCGGACATGAGCCGAGTCAAAGAAGAGATCAACAAACTCCATGCAGAGTTCAAGCGGACACGCCTCGGTTTCGACAACATGGCGCAAGCTTGGGACGTGCGTACGGGTGCGGCCGAGCTTAGTGAAGGCGCGAAGGCATATGCAAAGAAGAAAGCCTCTATGTTTCGCACGCTAGCAAGCAATTGTGCGGCTGCCTTTGCGAAGGTACGCAGGGACCCAGAGGAGAAATGGGACTATTCACGTGTACGTAATGTGCGCTATATCGCTTCGCTAGCTGACGGTCGTGAGTAGCCCACTCGCTCGTCCGTACCGACGACCCGCGAGGACGACGACACCAATGGTGAAGCTGACGCTCCCGATGCCGACGTGTGCGAGCAGGGTGGGCATGCCGAAGTGGGCGAGGCAAGGGACACGCGTGCGGGGAGAGGGGCGGGGGGATCGGGTGGTGCTAACGTTGAGGTGAGTTGTCCGATCCTTCGTGCCAGACTTGGCCATTCCACCCCGTTTCCTACCCCACTTTTCCTGGTCGTCGCTACCCCGTCGGGTAGCCATTCCTATGTCCCATTCTTCCTGGTGGTTGCATACCCGTACACGGTGCACCGCCGCGACGTCGCTCGCGGAGCACGTTCGCGGCCGGGCACGGGTAATCATCCTTTCGAGCTGTGCACGTCCTCTGCTCTCATGCTGACTGAATCGCGCGGTAGGATCCGACGCATACATCGTCTACACGAGCAACTCGTCCGAGTCGAACAAGCACCCGATAGACGGTCTATGAATGCTATTGTGCAGGCAGCAAATCGGCGTATGTGGGGATGAGTCTTCGTGTATTCAGTATTAGCAAAGATACATTATCAAGTGTTGGGATGAGCTAGTCTGAGATGTTCTGAGAGTAGAGAACAAGTGAAGCAATAACTTAAGCTCAACATGGATGAGTTGGCTACTCGAGAATTGAACTTATGAATGATCAATACTTAGACTGTGTTATGTACTTGAGATGAACTGAACTGAGGTGCTGTATGTGTAGATTACCTACATCTGAGAGCATGTCAGTATATCAATACATGGGCAATCCACTGGAATACTGTGATGAATTGGGATGAATTGAGTGCTGTAGTGTTGATAGTAGGGATGATCTGCAGTGATCCAGGCTTAGCTGTGATAAGACAGCCTGGTTTATTTCAACAGAGCTTAAGTGAGCTTCATTTGTGATTATCCTGTATGAACTCCTCTGAAAGCATGGATTTGTCTGGCTGTAATGCAGGCTCAGTGTCTTATCATGTGTTGTGCTCAACTATGATTATCTGTGCTCAATTATGATGATCTCCTCTGATATGAAATCCAAATCTGGCATTCAGACACTCTTAGCAATGTTCATTCTATAAATCCATATGATCCCCACTGATATTTAATGAAAGTCTGGCACTAAGACAGTATTAGCAATGTGTGATATTGTCTTGTGCTCATTGGATGATCAGCCTATATGATCCTGGATGAATCAGGTATTAAGACAGGCTCAGCAGTGTGTGATCCTGTCTTGTGCTCACTTAGGATTATGTCCACTATATATGCATAATGATCAGGTACTAAGACAGTCTTAGCTGTGTTTAATCCATGCCTTGTGATAAGCTGTATGATAAGTCTGTATAATCCGGGATTAATCAGGCATTAAGACAGTCTTAGCAATGTCTGATCTGGTCTTGTGCTCATTCATGATTAGCCTGTATAATCTCCTCTGATATATGGATAAATCTGGTGTTAGATGGATTTAACAGTGCTGAGCCATACTTAAATCAGCATGATATGGAAATTGGATGGACTGGCACAGATGATCCAGTTTGACACTGTATTACATTGTCTGATCCTAGCTAAGTCAAGGATCAACCCTAGTAAGCTACATACATCCTGGGAGCAGTGAGAGATTCAGTATACTGAGGTGAAAATCATATTCTGGATTAACAGAGGATGATCCTGGGATCAGGATTAACTGGGGGGTAGAAGTGATGCCCTTATATCACCGGATTAGTTCACTAGTGTACAGATATAAAGTCACATTAACTGACATCCCTGTCGTCTAAGTGAGCTTCCTGTATCGCGAATATTCCTATCTTCTGCTCTTTCGCGACGAGATGGAGGGCGTTCCACTTGTTGTTTCGCGGACTCGCGTTCATTTCACCTCTGCCGCTTATATTCAGTGAGGCGATCTTCATGTGCGCCTTTGTTCTCCTTCCTTGTGCGGGCTGCGGCATCTGCGGTGTGCACATCCTTCGTCCACCTAGGGCACCCTCGTCCCTGTTCATATCCCGGCCATCGAGGGCTTCGTCTACAATCTCCTCGCCATCGATGGTCGCCCTGCCTCCTTGTCCCGTGCCACGGTCATTACGGCTTCTGCCGACAGGGGGAGCCTCTTCCACTCGCGCGGTACGGGGATTGTTGCCAGTTGCCAGTCGTCCTACCGTTGTGTTGTTGTTGTTCGTATTATTCGCCGTTGCTGTACGATTCCCCCGCTACAACGATTCGCGAGGGCCGGCGGCTTCTCCTGAGCCGCGCAGGTGACATGCCTTTTGGTGCGTATGTGTTTGCTCCTCATGCTTGAAGCCTCTCGGCAGGGCAAGTCTCCGAGTGCCCTTGGTTCTCAGCTCCTACTCCGGTTCAGGATCTAGACCCCTCCGCTTTCCTGTGCCGCTAGCGACCAGTAAGTGTGGGCTTCGGGGTCTAGCCCTTCTCAAGTCGGTCCTCTCTCGTGTATGGCTATAAATTGGCTATGTGTCTATGTACATTTTTTCGTATATGGTCTATACTTTGAAGTCCATGTAGTTAGCAAGAAGGGGTTCAGCGCGCGCGTGCATTTGTCCAAGAAATTCAGTGCGTAACACGTTCCTACGCGTCGTAGAAATCAAGCCTCCGTGTATTCGTGACGAAAGCCGCCATAGCCGCGGCCCCGTCCTCTTCCGCCTCTGCCTCTGTGCCCCCCGTTGAAGCCGCGCCCGCCTCTTCCTGTACCTCCTTCGTCAGTGCCGCGTCCGCCTCGTCCACCGCGGCCGCCTCTACCGCCGCGCGCCTCGTTGCTGCGGATGCTCGACGTCTCGGTCTCTCCCGAGGTGGGGTCTCGTCTGTTGCTCGCTTTGAAGGCGTCGCGCGCTGGTCCATTCCAGCCTTCGTGCTCCGGGAATCGGCATCGCTCCGTCGGGTGGTCCCCACCATTGCAGATGACGCACTTGAGGTTTTTGTCGAGGTAGGTCATGGTGCCCGTGTCGTCGGAGCCGAGGCGTAGTACCCGTCGCATCCAGGTGCGGAAAAGCCTCCACTTATCCTTGTCGGAGGTGGGAGAGTCAAGGTATAGCACGGCAACATTGATTTTGACCCCTCGTGCGCCGAAGATCTTCGTGATCTCGATGGACGATCTCGCTATCAGGCTGTCCAAGGCGCGGTCTTCCGTGTGTAGCACCCAGCGTGGCTTCTCGGGGTCTGCCTTGTCCTCGCGTACGAGGCGGCGCATCTCCCTCAAGATGTCCGGTGACTGGAGCGCGGCGCGGAAGGCTTGGAGGACGCCGTTTGGGGTGTGGTCCAGCAGCTTCTCGAGGCCGAACCACAGCCCGAGGAGGCGCGTAGCATCCGGCCTCGTGGAGAGTATGGCGAATGATACTTTGGAAGTGGAGATGACTTGCTTATTGAAGAGCTGGTTGCTGTGCGCGGGCGTGATACCCCGCACCATGTAGCTCCGTGGGGGCTCTGCACGGGGGTTATCCGTGTCGGGGGAGATGATGATCGAACCGTTGAAGTCGAGGAAGTCGTCAACCGCCTCTTTTAAGTTGGTGGCGTAGGTGAGGTCGTCGTCTGTACACGCGCTGCGTCCAAGAGCCACGAGGATGGCCCCCTCGCCCCTGTATCGGCCCCAGAGGTTCGCTTGGATCGTCTTCTGGTTATCGAAGACCCAGTCGAAGTTTGCGCCGTTGATCTTTGGCCATGGTGCAGTGATGCCTTGCGTCGAGGTGGCCGGGCGCGCGCTCAGTAGATCTGTTATTGCGAGCGCGCCTGGAGCTGCGGGGAGCTCCTCATCTCCTGGCGTGCGTATCTTGTTAGTCTCAGCAGGGCCATCAGTGGTATCAGGCTTACCGTGGTCCGAGGGCGGATCCAAGTCGTAGACTTCGGGGTCTACCATTTCGACGTCTTCCTCATCTTCTTCGGGCACGAAGATGGGGCCCTGGGGCTCCTCGTCCTCGAGGACAAACACGGGCCCCCGTGGCCCCTCATCCTCAGAGGACGTCCGTTCTATCTGCTCCGCCGCCTCCTCGACTCCGTTGTACTCGGGCTCGGGCGTATCGGTCTCGTGGTTGGACGCCGGAGGAGGAGAGGTCGCTTTGCGGGCCCCGACGGGTGCGGTGCTGGCGCGGAGACGGTGCGCAGCTATAGGCGGTATGCGTATCGAAGGTCCCTTGGCGGACGTGATGCGCTGAGACGTAGGGCGCGTGGCGTGTCGTGTGAACCTCAGGGAGCCTAAGGTTGGGGTGCGGGAAGGGCGACGCGGCGGCGAGGGTATGGCGGCGGAGGAGGGTGCGGCGCCCTGACTTAGGTGCGCATCCTTCGGGATTCCGAGCCTGAGGTTCAAGGTTACTTTAGGCTGTGTGCTGTAACGTTGGGTGGCTCACCTCTGCCCGCTACCTGCCGTAGTCCCGCTACCGACCACGCGCTCTTCATCTGGGTCGTCGTTGTTCTCCTGGCCTCCCCCCACGTCAGCCTCCATCCTCTTCCTCTTCCTCGCGTCGCTTATAGCCTTCTTCGCGGCCTGCTTGTCGTTACGTGGGACGCGCGGGGTTGTCACTAGCGCGGGAAGTTTATTTCCCGAGAGGGCTTCATTGTTCTTCGACAGTCGACGCGCGAGCGCTCTGTCAGAGGGGCTGTCGGCCTCCTGGGTGACGAGGACGTTGGAGCGCGTAGAGGTGCGTGAGGCTCGGGACGGCGCGGTAGGCATAGCTGGCGGGGAAGAGCGGGGTGTGCCTAGGATCTGGACGTCCTCAGCATCTTCTTTGTCGTCTAGAGTGAGGGCGGGGCTGGGTCGGTCCGAGAAGGGAGTGAGGTCCCCCTTCTCCTCCTCGTTGCTGATGTCAGCGAGGAGAGGAGCGATGCCGGGGGCTCCCTGCGTAGCGGGGGACCTGCGTGGGTTTTGCTGTCGTGGTGGGCTCTCCCAGCCATTAGAGAGGTTAGAGGTTAGCCAGGCGGCCGCGTTCTCCCCGGTCTGGGAGTTGTTGTCGCTTGGCGTGTCGGGGACGAGGATATTCGACATGGTAGTAGATCTTGGCGTGGTGAGCTCGCGATGAGTATCGACTTCGAGAGGAATGGGTCGCTCTTTATGTTCGTGGGTTCCTTGCGACTTAGGCTTTGGCAATGTTTGCTCGGCGGCCGCAGCGTCCGTTAGTTGGCAGCTGCATCAGGAAAAAGCCATATGTCTTGAGAGGCTTGCTCAAGACCAGCAAGCACATGTAAGGCCTGCAAGGCAAAAAGACAAGTGCCTTTTTTCAAATGTCTTGTATATGACATTCAAGACAGCATATGTCTTTTGTAGCTTGAACCCATGTATTACAAGACACCCTATTCTGGCCCCCACATGGTACTGTCAGTCTTGTCCAAGTCCTTAAAGCTT
>KE504267.1:0-26876 GCA_000344655.2 Fomitopsis schrenkii | reverse complement strand
CTCATTGCCCGTCCGCTGTCCCTGCTGGCATATGTGTGGCCTGCAGTATCGCGAGCAGTTCTACAAGGAGATCCCCGCCGCGGTGGCCTCCGGCGTGATCAAGTACAGTGAGGACCGCTCGCGCGGGCTCGAGAGCGTCGGCGAGGCGATTATCGCGGTGCAGAAGGGCACGAACAACGGGAAGAAGGTCATCGTCGTCGCGGACGCGTGATGCACGCGGTGGGGTCTGGTGTGTGCGGCCTACGAAGTCAGATAGCGCGTCGTGCGCGGTGTGTAATATTACAAGGAGTGCCACCCGAGAATATTGTTTCACTCTTGATCTTCAAAGCTGTACGGTGTTACGCCGACTACCTGAGTCAATCACTCACCTAGACTCATATATCTGATTACGGTCGCCCCCAAACGATGACCTCGTCTCGCTGAGTTCCGAGAGACAAGATGAGCTGTGAACGCGATGTAGACACGCATACGCACGGTCCCAACGTCTGGCGACATGTAACATGTTGTCAGATCCCGGTTAACGCCATGATCAAGGACATCACATCAAGCCGAACGAACCCTGAGTCGTCAACCACTGTGAAAAGCAAGATCACGGTGGAGCCTGTAGTAATTTTACTAGGGTGAGGAGGATATTGGTACTGGAGATGGGTAGGGTGTACTGGTCCGCAATAGACATCTCCTCGAGCGTCGTCTGTGCGGAGATATCGCCAACACCGTGCCAACGCAGCGACTTTGCTGGAGATTAAGGCAAAAACTCGCTATCCTGAAATATGGAATTGAATCATTCACAATCGATGGCACCGTCGCGGAGCAGGTCGTCTTCAGCATCGCCGGGTGCAGCGATTGAGCCCCCGAACCCTGTCTGGAATGAGAAGCGGATGTCGGACACGGGTTGCGACTCCATGTCGCCCTCACCCTCAGCAATCTCTCGGAGATTGAGGAAGAATCGCGTGAGGAGGATGGTCGTGAAGCTGTGCGCACGAAGTCAGTTCACCTGTCGTGTGGGACGCAGAAGGGCGGGCTTACAGAACGGGAAATGCCTCCATTGATTGGAGGTACGAGTTCTGTTGGACGGCCGTGAGAGTCAAATAGAGAACGGGGAAGAGCTGTGCGGAGTGCCCGTACCCCGGAGTAGTCGGAGACGACGTGCATGATGTCGATCAGACAAAGTGTCCTGATTAGTAGCACACAATGTGAGCCTTCTGCCGAGGCTCGCGCATGCATAGCGAAGTTACCCAAAGTATATGGTTCCTGTTCCGAGCTACATCAGTAACTTGTCTTTGGATGTGCTGTTCAGGTACATTGCTCACCATCTCGAAGCAGCAGTGCGGTCACGCTGGCTTGCTCTCCGACTGCGTCAGCGAGACGCTTTACCTGGTACGTGCATCGCCAAGTGACGAGCAGCACCAGGAAGTGCCCCGGAATCGCAGTTGCAATTGAGGTGATGGATACTGTTCAATGGCGATAGATCTGCATTTCATCAGATGAGGCAAGGATGGACTTACGCCTGGATGAAGTGAGCCGTCGATGTCAGCGGCGATAGATTGCGTGACTGCGGTGCGGACCACTCACTTGTTGACAGCGGCAGGATTGTGCACAGCAACGATGCACACAAGTTGCGCGGTAAATGTGACGGTTGCTGTGGCCGCTATGTACTAACGCGAAGGCGAGATCTGATCAGGCCAAAAACAGTTGGGTAGGCATGCTGTAGACAGCGTACAATGTTCGCCCCAAATTCAACCAGGAGGAGTACAGCGACAACTGCAGGCATCTTCCAGTCCCGACCGTTCAGGGCATAGACTCGTAAAGAGGCGACTGCTGCAGCGGCGGGGAGGCGATATTACATGAGACACGAACGTTCATACGTGTCAAAACTTGAAACACACCTGCTACTACGAGATTGAAGAACATGACCGAAACGCCGTTGAACTGATCCAAGGCAAAGCCTCTGATAAAGGAGTCGAACATGAGGATGAGGGGCAGAGCTCTACGATACTATTCAATACCTCTGCAAAATGTAGGAGCACTCAGCACTCAGACATGCAAATGGAGATACCACGCACTAAGCAGTCATTCGTGAACTGTACCCCAAGCCAGGAGCCGTAGTAGCAGAACGTCGCCACTTGCAACACAAAAAATAGCAATGACGGAACCGACAACTTGCGCTTCCACATGAACTCGATCTGCCTGTCCAAGGTGATGCAGAAGTCGAATATAAAGCAGCCTATGATGCAGCGCATGTTTCAGTGCCCCCCCAGCAACATCTAGCTCGTGTGGAGACGTACATAGTGCAGCGACGTAGCAGCAGTTCTGAGTGAACCTAGAAGATGAGAGGATCAGTGCGAGGCGCCATCAGCGAGCACTAGCTAATGACGATAACTTACTGAGCGTTGACAATGGCTTGTACATCGCTCATGTCGACCCCGTCGAGCACTTCCTGTACGAGTTTACCTCGTTTGCTGTTCAGAGTCTCATATAGGTCATACCTCTGCGCGTTATCGCAGGCGCCGATCAGCACGGTCGCACGCGGGCTTTTCGAACGATGTCATCATCCGCAGCCTATACTGCTGTCCGCTTCGGCCTTCCCTGATTGACCGCAAATGAATCTAAACTGCGTGCAAGCAACGCATTCCCATGATGTTCGAAGCTTCGAGGCTACCGGCCTGAGGATTCCACGACAGGCGTGGATCGATATCTTGCCGTCAGACCCTGGTTCGTGCATGAGCATCATGCGATCCGCTTCATGTTGAATGGAAGAAGCTTACACTATAATCCAGATCATCTCCGAGTGAGCCTTTGTGATAGATCGGGTGGCCGCAGTACAGGGAAAGTGAACTGCGGAGTAGCCCACCAGTAACGCACTAGCTCCCTGGAAGCGATAAGTACGACCGTATAATTGCAGGATGCTATAAGGCGAAGGGATAGCTGACGTCACCTCGTAGAGGTCTGCTTGTTGTAGAATCGCAGCGCGGGACGACGACGGTGCGGCTAGAAGGAGGTAAGCGTGGTGTTAACACAGAGTCGGAGGTTGACACATTATCTTCCATCTGCCAGCTCCGCGTGGCACTGAATACCCAACGAAGATGAAGCATCAACATCGATCGCACCTATTCATTGACCAATCATCAATGTAGTTTGTACTTATGTGAGCACCCGACGGAGCCTCGTGATAACATGACGGATGGCTGGGACGTGAACGTCTGTAACAGACAGTGCCATGTTAGGTCTCAGGCTTGTGAGTGCATCAACGAATGAACTACATGCCCGAGTGTTTCGTAAGTGCGAGCGTCGGCCCTTAATGAACGACGACCATACCTGCGTGACCGAACCCTCGAGCATCCCCTCCTTGCCCCGGGAACTCAGGAACGTTTTACGTATGGAACCCATTCGCGGCCACCATCCGATCCTCCAAAGACATTCTCGAGGTCTGCGAGTGTTAGGAAGGCGTGGTCCTCCCAAGCGAACCCAGGGAAGACGACCTCAGTGATGAGACAGCCAACACGGTCACGCTGAGCAGAGTCTGTTGCGGTGGCCAGGTCATCTGCGAGGAGGCGTGACATCTTCCAAACACCGGAAGGGACGAGCAGTTGGAGGGTTTCACCCGCTCGGATATTTGGGCCGATAATCTTAAGTCCGAGGATGAGGCGAAAACGATGAGTGTCAGTCACAATAGGCGGTAAGCAAGATAAAACTACTCCCGACGAACCTTCTTCTCGACTTTAGGAGGATTACCGGGCGTCGATGACGGCGTGATCAGAACGTATTCTGCGCGTCCCTGATGTAGAACATGCATCGTCTGCGTGCATGCAATATTGAGTAGCCGCGAGTATGTAGGCCAATGCGAGTACCTACTGCTGATTTGTTCACATGGAAGACTCCATTCTTCTCATCTGGCGTCAAGAGATAGTAGATGGATGTGGCGAGAGAACGTGGGGCTCCACCTTGAATTGTACGATCACATCAACGTGCATGGAAGCGCATTGCGGTTCCCATAGTAGAAAACAGAACAGGTGACACTTACCGACGAATGGAGAAGGTACGGTGTCAGACTGACGGTCCGTCTCGACGAAGTAGCCTGACGAGTTCTGAGTATATGTGATCGCGCAGTTGAACAGGCTGGGCATCGAGTGACGTACCACCTTCGGGATGCCTCTGGAGGTGTAGCTCGGGGATGAGCGTCGAGTTGGAGATAGGATATGCTGGGGGACTCATTGCAGAGGTCTGTGTGGCGTACCGGGTAAGTGTCAACTACGACGCTAACAGGTTCAGAGGATACGTTGAATAGGCGCTGTCAGATCATTACGACTCGGAGTCACCATCGGAGGCGCCGAACACGCAGCACACTGCACGCAAATCCGAACTCTTTGTATCCATGGTCGCTGTTGCTAAGACAAAGGCTAAGTACCCAATATGAATAGCTCACAAGTTCACAAGATGGCGTGTTGAGAGTCGGAAGTTCTGTGGCCCAAATCATTACCCAATTGTAAAGGCATATCTATTGGATAAGTTATGCTCGCTCGACCTCGCCGAGATAGCTCAGTTGGGAGAGCAGCAGACTGAAGGAAGGCAAGCCGGGTTCTGAAGGCCGAGCGTTCAATCCGCTCTCTTGGCAATATTTTGCTGCTAGCTGCTCTCATTTCTCATCCGAGAACTCGTAGGAGGAGGAGGAGGAGGAGGGGGGATCCATTTAGTCACGCACGCGCGCGTACCATGCGGTGCGTGACAGCGCTCACTAGATACACGTAGAGTTTGATACATGTCGAGTGTGCAGGAGGTCCTAGAAAAGTGTTTGCTGTGCGATGAGAGAAACACTAAACGGTCTATTGATTCAATAAGATGCATGACGTGAGTCTAGAAACATAGAAGTGCGCGCGGCCAGCCTTCCAAGTACTCTACAGCTCCAGCTTGATGCGGTGGTACATCTCGGCACCCTTACGCATCTCGTCCGCACTCTCTGGCGGCGCCAGCTTGCCATCAAGCGAAAACGCCTTGACGCCTTTGTACTCGAACGGCGGGACTGGGCCGGGAACGCAGTTCGCGTCCTTGACGCCGTTGTCGTCGTAGCCCCACGGCTCGCCCGGGGTCTTAGGCGGCGAGAGCAGAATCGCGTTCGAACTCTCCATCGAGACGTCAAAGTCGAAGTAGTTTAGTGGCGTGATGAAGAAGCTGTGCGAACCGCTGTCAGCACCCCACAACCACGGACAAAGAACACATAGTGCGCGCACCTGGACGCGGCGAGGTTTGTGCGCGTGTTCGGCGAGTCCTCCGCCTGAGGGAGGTGGTGTGTGCCGACGTTGACCCACGCGACGAGGTCCTCCTGCGTGATGTTCTCGCCGTCGAAGAAGTTGTGGAAGTTGACGGCAGGCGCGCCGGGCAGGTTCTGGTTCCACATGCTGCTGCTCGTCGGCTCCGTCTCCTTGCGCTTGCTCACCGCGAGGTTGTACCGCGCCCAGTTCGCGTTCTCGAGCAGGCGCTTCGAGCCGACGACCGTCTGTCATCCGTTGCAGTGTCAGCAGCCCTATCCAACGCGTACAGGATATGACCTACATTGTGCACAGGATTGTATCCCGGGTGGATCGCGTAACCGCGGGGTGTGCCCCACCTATTCAGCGCGTCCCTGTTGACGAGCGAATAGCCGCCCTGGAAGTTGTAGGGGAACTTGAGAAGCGCATCGTTCTCGCTTTCAATGTATGTCCGTGTGATCTTCTGCTGTAGAACATCACTGCCCCAATCGTCCTCGAACCACGGCTGCTCAATCTTCTCCTGTTGAGTGTGGGTGAACAGCAGCGAGTTCTTTTCCCCTGCGACGTCGAGGTCCACCTTGTAGTTGATCACATGGTCGTGAAGCGAACCCACTTCATGTGCTCAGCTTAGCTGTGAACGAGTTCATCCCTTAGACATGGTCGACGTACTGGTGGTATCGCGGATTGCAGTCCCGTAGCCCTGTTGAGAAGGCTCCCAGAAGCCACCTTGTAGGTAGCCCGAGGCAGAGAGGCGGACCTCGATGGTCCCATCAATGTGGAAGATGTAGTCGAACACTACCCGTGCCCCATGAGACCAGGCACGCTGCAGCATAAAACGACTGACTCACAATAATCGTAGTTGCCGACCGTTGAGATGGAGCGCACGACCAGGTTGTACCCACGCACGGCCCCGAACTCGGCGTGGTCGTAGCCCGTGTGGCGCGTGATCGGACGCGCTGAGTCATGCTCGAAAATGCAGATCGCCCTCTCGCGGGTAATTGACCCTGCGAAGGTGTTCGTCGTTGCAGGCAGGAAGACGGCCTCGTGCGGGCAGTCGTACCCGGGGAGCATGTCACGCACGGAACCTCCCTGCGCATATTGAATAAGTCACGGAACTGAACAACCGCTGCGAACGAGACTCACCATGCCAAAGAACCGATCGAGCCATGCGGTCGTGCTCTGCATCGGGTCATTACCGGCGTATTGCGCGATCGCCTCCTGAGGCGCGAGCTAAGTCCTTCGCTGTCAGTGCTATGCGAGTGAAACTACGAACCAGGGAATCACCTCATAGATGAGGCGCTCGCCGCGGAACTTGATGTCCCAGAGACTCATGCCCATGTCTCGGTCAAAGCCGAGGTACATCCCCCATCCCATCCAGCTCACGTACTGGGTAGCCCTGTTCGCATGGACGCGTCAATACGGCGCGCGATGACTGGGTTGTGACGGTTGAACGCACCTGTCGACACGGAAGCGCAAGCCGGCGAACGAGACTGACCGCGGGCCAGGGAGGTAATCCAGATCGCGGCGGGGACCCTCAGGCCGCTTCCGCGTTGTCCAGTCATAGTCGTGATTGTCCGGGCGCGCAGGGTGGCGCTTGAGCGTCCCGTTGCGGAACGCGCCCATGAAGTCGTCTACGGAGTCGAATACCTGGTGGTTGTATACAATCTATGGTGCGCCGTACGTCAATGCAAGGTCTAGAGGGCACGGAAAAGGACGCACCTTGAGGAGCTTCCACTCCCTGGAGTCCGTGCCGGACATGTCAACGTAGAGAAAGAAACCGACAGGGTGCAGGTACGGCCCGGGCACATTCCGTCGCCAATTGATCCAGCCTCGACGGAAGGTCCCGTCAAAGCTCAGCGGGCCAGTCGCACCACCAACAAGCGTGTCATTGGGGAGGCCGAGAGCGACGCCACCAAATAGTTCCTGCATGGGCTCTGAGTTAAGAACACAACAAACAAGCCTACGTATGCACCTGCGTCGCTTCCGCCATCTTGGGCATGACGTCAATCAGGATCGGGAGTAGCTCACCGGGCGTGGTATACCCCCGTGCGTTGTACGGAATCTCCTCGAGGTGGTAGACATCCTTCAATGCGCGAATGCCCGTGCTCTCGCCAGCCGGGAGCGGCCCGACCAAGTAGTCCTGCACCTTCGGGCTTGCGGCCGCACCGTGGTGAATTGTGACCCGCGCGAACCGGTCCGGGGGCGCAGTGCCCTTTGGGTCCGCGAGGTACGCGAGCGCGTCCGCCTTCGCGGGACGCCATGCGCCGATGTGGTAGATGTAGTTGTCTGAGATCGACGCGGCCGTTCCGGGGGTGAGGTTCAGCGCACGCTCTGGCGTGTTCAGCCATTCAGCGATCGTGGTCGTCTCCGGGACGGTGAGCGAAGCCCAGGGGTTGATCGGTGCGGGAGGCGAGGCGGGAGGAGGGCCGTTCGCAGCGCACTGCTTTAGTGGCTCTTCAGTGTCCAAAAGTGTGCTCGAAGGTGATGTAGAGGAGGAGGCAAGCGTGTCGGGGTCAGGTCCATAGTAGGGTGGGAAGGCATACAAAAGGGAGAGCGCAGCCGCACAGACGACGAAGCACGCGGAGAGTACAATCCGACGTGAACGTCTCCGCGGTACAGAGCCCTGGACGTGCTCGAAAGCCGGTTCATTGGTCTTGAGAGGCTGGTATCCTGCGCTGGTCATCGTTACAAGTGCAGCAGGCACGAGCGGGGAAGGCAAACGACCGCGCGAATTATGCGTGTTACTTGTATCGCTGCGAAGAAGCCGAGACTGTGCGATCGACGCCCCTCCATGATACCAAATTATCGGACTTGGCCTAAGCTATCTGTGGGTTTACATGGCTTGGGCATGACTCGAGGGAATCAGAAGCCGCAGCGGAGTCCTCTCACTCCTGAATTAACCTTCCGGCGCCTAGATATACAAACATCGCTCTTACTGACCTGTGTTTACCGTACACCGACGCCTAGTCCCTGAATCCGATTGAAGATTATACATAATCGGATTAGTAAAAAGCGAGGTAAATTGTGTTTGGAAGTGGGGCGTAGTGACGGCACCCGACAAGGGAAGCCACACAACGTATCGGCCAGCATGGTGGTATCTGTGGTGAGAGCGGCTCAGTCGGCAGGCTATCTTTTAAAGGTTCTACGTACCTGGAATATATCCCGGCTGAGATATCATATTACTTTGGATGAACCACACGGTGACTATTGGTCAGCCTCGCGCGAGGCCGACCGTTATCAAGTGTCGCTGTGACGCTCGCGCTTTTCCATCCTTAGCGTTGCGAGACCCATGAAACAACCATGATCGTTCGCGTACGAAGGGAGAAAAATTGCGAGTAGGATGCAAGTGGCTGGTAGTCACTTCGCGTGAGTGCGGTTGGAAGTAAGTATGGGAGGAGGAGGAGTGACAGCGGTGATTGAGCCGGATGGCGCGGGCCGGGAGCTCGGAGCTCGGGCACGACCGGCGGTAGCACAGATCTCCTCGAGGCCTCCTCCTCCTCCTCCTCCCCCTCCCAGGCTGCGTCAGGGATTCAGACTCGGACCACACCGGTATCTGATACAAAAAGGGCTTGCTTCTGGATTCTCTATATTTTGTCCTTGGCGATTCAATCGCTTTCGTGCTCGAGAAGCTCTCAAGACGAGCGAAGGGTGCGTACTACGTAGAACAATTCGAATAGATCATAACTGACGTTCCTCCAGATGAGTCGCAGATAGGCTCATAGGTAACCGCAACCACGCGTATTCCATCGAAACAAGAACGGTGTTCATATCACCAGCACAACAATGTCAACTCGAAACATATTGAGATTCCTCCATCTGGCGTGCAGACCTGCAAAGTCAGTGACCTTTCACTGTGAAACACAGATGAAACGCGGTGACCGCAGTATGTTCAGGTAACTCTCATCTCGTCTCATCTCACTCTCATAACTCCTCATCACTATGTTGTGTTGGACAAGAGTGCGTCAACCATCCGCTCATCATGACTTCGAACGGCCGGCGTGTTTCTGTGCGGCGGACGAGGGCGTTTCATGTTCGCTTCATCGTGGTATGAATACACTAAGCATGATAGACTCATCAACAGACTTAGTCGGACGTCCACCGATGCTCTGCACCTCTCTGAGACGTGCTGACGTCCGGGATGAAACGTTGCACGACATAGCCAGTGGAATACCGCACTCTATCGTCATATGTAAGTGCTGTGCCAAGCCGCATTCATCAATGAACAATCAGGTGGTGACAGTGTTGACAGTTCGTCAAAGGCGTATCATCTCGCTATAAGGCAACTGCCATGTAGCGATGCCCGACGAGATCGTGGGCGGGGACTCAGGCTCAGCATGCTGAAGGCATCCGCATACCTCACCCCGTTGGTGAATCTGCACACGGCCCATGTATGAAGCATGTGATGCGATTGGAACTCACAGCATCCGGTGGTTTTACCATCCCACGATGGGAAGAGAGCTGGTTGCTCCGTTATGTACAGCCGACCGCACAGAAGTTGAAGATCGGCACGGCAGAAAGCCTGTCGTCATCATTGGCACGGCCCTGACCGGCCTCTTCACCCTCCTTTTTGGAATATCCATGACAATCCCTTTCGCTTGACTTTGGATGTCACCGGCTACAACTGTTGTGATGTTTAGGGCACGCTGACTATACAAAGCGCGGCGCATGCGTCCGACGGCCGGGAAATTTCGCGATGGACAATACCACTATGAGCTTTCAAGACGCTGAAGCTCTGTGGCTGGAAAGTCTGCAGACAAGGTCAGAGTCCATATATCAGTCGGGTATTCATGTGCATACTCAAGCATCATGCCCTAGCCTTGTCCTGGACTATTGTAACGCTGCCGGACTGTGTGCGTTGTATAACTGCTCATATGATGCTGACGCTACTAATAGCTTGGAACGAATGGTCTATTAGGTTTATACTGCTTCGACTTCATGCTGACATCAGGGCAACAAATTCAATTCTTCCGCGGAAAGAAGCTCTCGCTCTCGAGGATGCTATTTGCTCTCCTTCACGCTTCCACCTTCTGCACAGTGTTATGCCTTAACATCATGGGGGTGGCCATACCATGCGAGGTGCGCGGCACTCTTTCCTAATGAATAATCACAGGCTCATCTTCCGTAGGAGTGAGCTATTCACGAAACGAGTTTATAGCATTGATCCTCAACGATAGGACTTAACAGTTACCTGCCCATATGGATTATCTGCGTCAGCGCCACACTTGTCATGAATTTCGTCACGGGAGGTGAGCGATAGCTAGCGACTTCCCGCAGATTACACTCTTAGTGTCATGGGCAACAGCAATCACCTGCTTACGCGTGTACGCGATCGGCAACAAGGAATGGCGTGTCACGTTGGTGATTTTTACACTCTGTCTTCCTCAGATCGCTTTCAACTTAGTAAGCACATCCATATCACGAAAACATGTGGCTGACAGAGAGCGTAGTATGACGTAGCCACAACGCGCCAGGGAAGCACGTCAATATTTCTATGCACCATTTTCAATGACGTGTCCAATACTGCCCTGAACAAGTGCGTAGCTTTCATACTCGAAGTGAGGTCCGTGCTGAGCGCTGATCCTGGGCCGTCTATAAGCTGTAGGGAATTTCACTTCACAATTCTTGCCGTAAGGCTAATATCGGAGGCGACCAAGTCGCTGAAGTATGTCTTGTGACGGATGTCATTGCGCATATCATCACGGTGATTGTGACCTGGCGTTGCACGTACTCCAGGCGAGTCGCTGCAGCGCCCCATAACCAGGGCCATTTGCTACACACGCTTCAGAGAGATGGTGCGCGACAGCTCTTCCATCAGTAGTCCGCTGACTCAGCAGTTCGTAGGCAGTTTGTTTTTCGGGTGATGCCCTCAAGTTTATCTCGAGGTCCATAGGACTCACACGATTGGTTTCAGGATGATACTTCTTGGTGGTATCGCGAACCTCGTGTTCATGCATACGAACGTATGAAAATTATATCTCCGTGGCAACCATACTCTTTGCTGAATGTAACCCCAGGGTTTCCAGGGTAGTCAAACATTTGTCCTTGTGTGAGCAGCTTACAATATCGCCACATAATTTCGCATTGACGCGCACCTCAGGCTCGAGGCAATCCTTCTATCCCGCTTCTTCCTCAATCTACGGAGTGCTGCCGACGGGCTCGCTGAAGCACCCAGCTCACCTTCCGGCCTTCAAGTATCGATCCAACAGAGCTTCGGCGGTGAAGTTATCTTCGGAGACAACGAACTCGTAGAGGACGATGGCGAGCCCATCATTGTGCCGGTTGACTACGGGGACGCTGGACTGGCCGCTAGGGACGTTACCGCCCGTGAGTCTCGACAGGCATGATCATATATCACTCACGCATTTCCTGATGGGGGCTAGACATAGATCTCTACTGTCCCGGCACGTCCGTGTAGAGATGGGGCGACCAGTTTGACTGCTGCGCCCACAAACCATGATGTTCTCTGCCAAGTTTCCTTTCTACATTATCATATGCACGAGACAGTTATTATACATCCGACTTTATCCCGAGCTGACGTCCAGGGTTTCTGAGACTCAGTGAGAGCGCAGTGCAATAGGTCTAATCATCAATGACGTAGCCGTGCCTGCGCTTCCGAACGCTTTGCACCCGCGACACGGACATCCGTCTCGTAACTTTCAAGGTTCAGCATGGAGGGCCGTACCAAAGACGTCAACTATTTTCGTCAAGATAAGACCTCCAGTAGCTTCCAATGCCGCGAATCAGACAGTCGAGGTTCAACAGCGACGAGTCAGACGACAATGTCGCTTTCTTCTCGCCATGAATGGACCTTATGACCATGATCCATGCTTATCCGAAGACAGCCTTGGAGGTTCCTTACGACAGACCGTGTACATAAACTCCATTCGCAAGTAAGTCGCCGAGTCCTCTGCTATTGTACGCTGCACACGATGTTCTCCTACTTGGCTCATCGTCGTGCTTGGTGAGTTATCCTTCGTTTACTGCACTTGCGCGCGCTACAGCGCACACACATGATATAGCTACGCCAAACAGCAAGAACGTCGTACTCGCATCGAGAGCTTACCCCAGACGTACCATACGCCTCTCACTGCGGCCGAGAAAGCGATACTCACGAAGCCCATCTCCGAGATAGTCTCCAGCGTTCAGAATGGTACTCTCAAGCCCAACGACACCGTCGTCGCATACGGCAAAGCCGCCCTACTCTCGCACGCCGCGACCAACTGCCTCACCGAAATCATGCTGCTCGAAGCCGAGGCGTCTGCACAGACTTGCAACTTGCAGGGGCCGCTCGCGGGCATGCCCGTCAGCCTGAAAGACGAGATCTCCGTCGCGGGCTTCGACGCCTGTATCGGCTACTCCGCGTGGGTCGGCATCAAGCAGGAGGACGCGGTGCTGGTGCGGCTGCTGCGCGATGCTGGCGCGATCCCGTACGTGAAGACGAACGTCCCGATCACGATGCTCTCGTTCGAGTGCGCGAACGACGTCTTCGGAGCGACGACCAACCCGCATAGCGCGGCGTACGTGCCGGGTGGGTCGTCCGGGGGCGAGGCGGCCTTGATCGCGTGCGGAGGATCGAGGGTCGGTGTTGGGTCGGACGGGGCGGGGTCCGTTCGTCTACCGTCGTGAGTGGTGCAATCAAGGGTCATGTGATCTCGCAGGCTCACTGAGGACAGACATTACTCTGGGGTGTATACGATCAAGGCGTCTTCTGGCCGGTTCCTCAAGTCCGGGAATACGAACACCAGTGTTCCCGGTCAGCAAGGCGTCGCCGTGTCCTTCTCGCCGATCGCGCGTACCCTGGACGACCTGGAGACGTTCTGGAGGGCGGTGATGAGTATGAAGCCTTGGGATTATGACCACTTCGTGCTTCCGATTCCATGGCGGGAGGTGGACCTATCGAGCGCGAAGGGTCTTCGTTGGGGTATTCTGTGGGACGACGGTAGGTCGCGAACGTCGATGGGGTTCAATGAGATACTAAGAGTGTACATACTGCTAGGGGTTGTCGCACCTTCACCGGCATGCCATCGAGCACTACAAACAGTAGTGAAGACGCTCGAGGCGAAAGGCCACAAAGTAGTGACCATGTTCGTCTCCTCACTCAGTGTCTCTTTCTGGGCTGATCAGGCATCCACAGTACACCCCCAAGCCCTGCAGAGGGTCTCAAACTCGCGTCCCAGCTACTCATGGCAGATGGCGGTATGAGCTCTTCGATGATCCTCGTATGAAGCACTCACCTCCCGCATAGCGAAATGTTGCACCGGACCCATCCGAATCGGTGAGAACAACGACCCTGCCATGCGCGAAGCCCTCGGAATGTTCCGCGCTCCACGTATCTTCAAGAAGTTCTACGCGTGGTACCTAAGGCACATCAAACGTGACGCACTCTACGCTGACCTCGTCGAAGCATGGTCTGAGAAGACCGTTCCCGAGTATCTTGCGCTTGTCGTGGAGCGTGATGTGTATCGACAACGCTGGCAGGAGTATTGGAATGAACAAGACCTCGACTTCATCTTGACTGTGCCGAACTCGTTGCCGGCGATCCCGCATGGTGGCATGAAGGACGGATGGAAGGCATGCGGGTATACGTTTTTGTTCAACTTGGTAGGTTGCTGCAATCATCATATCGAAGGGGCGTTTTGACAGCCTTACTTCCAGCTTGATTACACAGCGGGAGTACTTCCAATCACTCACGTCGACCGTGCGCGCGATGAGTTAGGGCCGTTCAAACCCCGAAATGAAATCGAGAAGGGTCAATACAAGATGTATGACGCGGACAAGATGCACGGCCTACCCGTGGGTGTACAGATCGTCGGCCGCCGGTTGCAGGAGGAAAAGGTACTGGAAGGCTTGAAGTTGATAGAGCGGTTGCTACAAGAAGACGGAAAGGGGTATGCGCCATTCAGTGTCGTGGAGTAGGTTCAACCGTGTCGCCGCCGATTCCAAAGATGGCTGTCAGTGTGATATCCGGGGCTCTATGGAGTGTCCAGGATTCATTCGATCAGCCGTGTAATACGTATATGTACGCCTATTCGAAGTTAGGATTGTCTCCTGGATGCGAACAGTGGGAGCAGAGGCAAGGCACAAAGTCAGTCTGAGCCAGTGGTTCGCGCGCACTGTAATCGTACTCACCGAGCATATGTGTTCTCAACACCATTCCCTTCATGCGCCCACACGCTGTCCAGAAGACCGCAGATTCCGTGAAGAACTGGGCCACAGCCGCAATGCATCCGCAATGCGCATGGCGACGTGGTACTCCCTGCTCAAGCACAGCGGTACAATTGGGTGGTCTCGAGACACTGTCTATGTCTGCCTTTCCGTGTCGCAGCAGTAGGGACCAGTCACCAGTCTGAGAGCATACCTGGGTAAATTGTGAAAAAAGGTCTACCGAGTCTGACAGTGGCAGTCGGTCACCGGTCACCTCGCGTTGGGTCAAGAGGTCGGGGATGCGTCGGCGACGCGGTGAGGCACAATGCTGACGTCAGCGTCGCACTCATTTTCGCGCCACCTATCCCGACCGTGATCGTCACGGCTATGGCCCACAGCGGCTCTATTACTCATTCTTCAAAGCCTCATGATACGGAAGCACAGGTATTTATCGCATATTTTGAGCCCACAAGGTTCAGCCGCTAATACTAGTCAGCGACGCAGACCGTCCGCTGCGCATCTCACTGCCACATCGTCAGTCACGAAGTTGAAGACACATAGATGAACCTGCACGCCGGCGTGCGTGCTCAAGCCTGAGTGCTATAGCATTATGATGGGAGCGGTCTTTGAGCAAGTTCATAATGTCATAGTGAGTATGTACTTCGACGCCGGCGTTGGTGGGCCTCATTCCCTAGATACACTTTTCACGGGCACTGACCGCTGACCACTTCATAACTCGCCTCAATACTTAAGGTGAATTGGTACGACCAGGCTTACCATAAGCGCTAAAACCACTCATTTCGTGCTGAATGTGACTACGTATCAGCTCGTTGGGACGGTGCAGTGAGTCGAAAGAGGTATGCATGGAGACCCTGGTCCGGCCCGGGAGTTTGCACTTACTTCCCTTTCTGAGTTGCTGCCGGTAGGTCCGTCACAGCCTGATACCGTACCTTAATAGCATTACCTTTCTATCGAGTCGCTATCTCTGTTCTATGACGGACCCATACGAGTTGCGACAGCTATAGAAGTCTTCGGTGGTTCTTCAAGATGGAAGCTTGGCGTACGAGCGCAACCCCGACCTTCGAATTGTTCGGTATAACATATGATCGTCTCCGTTTCTTCTTTCGGAGAGCTTCATACGGGCATGGGGTTGGCCGATGTAAGACTCACTACCCGGGGTCATGGAGTCTGACCGGATGTATACCCACGAAGGACCTAGGCCATGATGCATAGTAAGCGCTTCGTCTGAGAGGACTCTGGACCATGTGGCCGATCAACACAAGTACGGATAGCGGGAGTGCCGCACCGGGGGGGGGCTAAGGTAAGTACAGTCCATCTGGCTCCGTCTGCAGCCCGCTCCATTTCGTCTCAGAGGGGCAGCCTCACTTGTATTCTCAGACATCGCTGCCGAATGACTTGGGCGGGAATCTGTCAGATAGTGTAGCTGCTGATCATCGTTCTGCACAGGATGGTTCGTCCGATTGTAACTACTTCCCTTCTTCTTCACTTTAAGTTCGCCTATGTAACGGCGCGTTACGTACTGTTCAGTCCTCCGAAGAATGCTTCTCCTTTGACAGTCCAACATACATAGCGCGAGGTTCGTGCCTCTCTGTGCCCCTACCACCCACAACATGAACAACACCACGAGCATCCAAGCACAAGATGCCGAAGCGTATCAGGCCGCGCTGACTGTCAGGTGAATACATAACTGATACGTGCATTGTACTCGCTCTCACGTCAGGTTCCTGCATTTGACCAGCTACTCCTACTTTGCTGCCTTATGTAGGGTTCATCAAGAGACGTCGGACAATCGAGAAAAGGCTAACCGTCTTTCTAGGCTTATACTGCTTCGATGTTATGATTACTTTCGACCAACAAATTGACTTCCTATGCCGTCGTCGCCTGTCACTCAAGACCGTACTGTTTCTGCTGGTGCGCATTCTGGGAGTATGCCTGCTTGTGATACTACCGGCATCAGCACTGACTCCAACTTGTGAGGTACGGAATTATCCAATTCTATAGCTCGCTCATACTGACTCTTTCTCTAGAGGTTAGTGTTTCGTGCGCGATGAAACGCAGGTATCGTGTCTAGCTGCACTGATACATTCTTTCCATACAGTTATTGGAACCTGACGCTTGCGTATGTAAGCATTGGAACTGCATTCGATGCTACTACAGCAGGCACGTTCTCTATTCAGTGCCATGATATTCGTCCTCACTGTCCTTGACTAGTCGTGGCAACGCTGCGCGCGTATGCGCTCAGTCGGGGCAACAGTTGGGTCGCTGCCGCCATTCCTACTCTATTCCTTATCGAGATCTTCGCAAACATTGTACGTCCCGATGAAAAATTACCAATGATTTCACACTGAGCACGAACACAGTTCAATTCCAGTACGATGCATCGTGAGGATTCGCCTGCTTATCTCGGGGGTTGTTATTGGTCGAACGGTGCAAATACTGTGGCCGTAAACGAGTGAGTTAGGTACATTTTGTGTACCGAACAAATTTTACAGCAATCCTGTTCTCTCCGCGTAGCTGTAAGCAGTCTCATAAGACTTCTGATCTCAGATATTGACATGTGTACACAAGTGGCCATCGCCGGTTTGGCCGCGACGCTAGTAGCACATCTCCTCACCCTTATTGTCACATGGCGCTCGACATTCTCAACGATAAAACTTTCAAACATATGCGAGGAGCGGAGTGGGATCGGGGCTATGCTCCTCCGAGACGGTATGGAGCACATCAGCTGTGCGCGCTCCCGTCATGGCTGATACACATCTGTAGGTACACTATTCTTTGGGTAAAAAATCATATTTCTCTCGGTATATGTGTTGAACGGAACTCTAAAATGTAATCACAGGACGATACTAGTGGTCGATATAGTCACCATAATTCTGGCGAACTCCAGTGTAAGGTCAGATTGCTCCCTGAAAGTACACTACTGATCACTAGTGCAACAGACCTACACCGGATTCACGGGCTTCAATATTACGTGCGGCGCTCATTCTCACTTCGGAGGGTCGCATTGCTTACCGCTGTCCCGCAGGTTGGTGACGATACTGCTCTCTCGATTCTTCATGGACCTCCAGGAGTCATCGGACGCAAGAGATTCGACAGAGCACACAGTGTCTGACATCTTCTTCGATGTTCGACGCAGTTTCGGCAGCTCCGTAGCCTTCGGCGAAGACGAACCACGCTGCCATAGTCCCGAAGACCCATGGGTAGAACAAAACCAGACCAGCCAGGATATGCAGCTCGAAGCCTTCGTATCTCCATGACCCAGAGGCGGAACGTGTTGGGGAATCGGATGCTGCACATTCTGGGATGTAATTGTAACTTTAGTTGTTCCGTCTCAGCGATGTCTCTGCCCGAGGCTCAACATCAGCACCCGCTTCTCAATACGTGCGGTTTGCACCGGCCCAAGAAGGCCTTGACCCTATAGATAGGATCGTGCTGAAGTGATTCTGGGCCAGGTTTATGTTCACGTACAAGAGGTAGAGGTATATAGAGGACGTGTACGATGGCGGATCGCGCGAACGCTGATGCTGCATGCCCTTCCGGAACTCCTCGTGCCACGACCGGGGTGACCAGAACCACTACGTGGGTAACGGGTTGCGGGGCACGAACGGGCCACCAGAACTACGTTCTATCGCAGATTAAAGATTAGAATATGAGAGTCAAGTTAGTGAATCATGGCATCCCTCGCCTCACGACGACCGAGGAGTGTCAAGACAAGCCGGTGGAAGCGCTGCGCGAGGTCGCCGAAGAGGGTAAGCAGTAGACACCCGTCAGCACGCACACCGCGTTCTGCAGCGCGTCGTCCGCATCTCCGGCTCCCTCAGGCACTGCTGCCTTGCAGATTCCGGCGCAGTCAGGATTGGCCGAGAGAATGATCGACGTTCGGGCTCCTATACTTCATGTACGTGCCCTAATACGCCGGGGGTGACTGCGAGACGGAGAATCGTGTCGTCGGGCATTGCATCGCGGATGACGCAGTGCCGGTCGTGTTCCACCCCGATCACGCCTGAGTCGGCCAAGACGATACGATACGCTCGTGTGCGAGCCTGCGATACACGTCGAACGAGTGGAAGTCCCGACTCCCAAGATCATGTACATGCCGATGTGGGAAGCGGCGCAAGGCGGGGGCGCCGGACGCGTTCGGCACTAAAGATGAGGCGGCGAAGATGCGGCCGTGCAGAGTGGCGCAGGGACAAGCTTCCTGAATGGGGAGACCAGCCTGTCCTCGCACGGGCATGACATAGTCACATAGGTGGGTATACGCTTCGATGACCAGGTGATTTGCTAGAAACTGCAAAGAATCAGCCTCATGCTGACCGCGGCAAAGAGAATGCATGTGAAGCATGAACTTGGGAAACGTAGACCGAATGCCACGCGGACAGTGACTACAGAACTGAGGCCTTCAGCGCTCAGACTCGATACTTGCGCGGCACATATGTCCGCAAGTGGCACTGTTTGATACCCAGATGAGAACCACACATCGTCAAGACAGAAACACCGAACACACCTACAACCCTTAATCGACCCAATGAAACAAAGTTCAAGGACATCACAACACATCACGGTGTCCACGACACGCAAAGGCCGGCACATAAGAAGACCGATGCGAACAAGTGTGCGTTGGGCTATATGGAGATTACAGGCATAAGGCTATGGCGGGTATAACCAGTACTATTCTTCGTTAAATATGCACGTCGTTAGTCGTGCGCCCGGCGGCGGGGCGGATTAGCAGGAGGCGATACGGGGGAGAGGAGGGGGAGAGCATGGCACCGAGCGGACGACAACCCTTTGCATAGTAGAGTACATGGCACCGAGCGCGGACAGGAGACAAGAGGGAGACGCCGAAGGAGCGAGCCAAGAGGTAGGTAGGGACGGACGGAAGGGATTATTAGAATGGTGTAGCATACAGTCCAGCATGAGTAAGGAGGGTGAGTGTCTTCGTTGGCGGATCGACCAGGACCAAGACGGCCGATCGTGCGGATCGTAGCTCGTTGCGCTGAGAGTGGATTGGGTGGTGGACGCCTACGCCCGCCCCGAGACCGCAGGCATCAAGGCGGGCGAGCCGCTATTCAGCGCCTCCAGCCGCTCCTCGAGCCCCCGCCCCAGGCCCTCACGCTCCCACTCCCCGCCGACATCGTCGACGATCTGGCTCGCGGTGTCGCGCTCCATCACGCTCGAGGCGTGGATGCTGCCCGCGCTTGAGCTCGCGGCGTACTGTGCTTGCGGGAGCCCGATCACGCTCGGTAGGTGCGGTGGCTCGCTCGTGAGGACGGCGGAGAGCGGGATCGTCGTGGATGGTGTGGAGGAGAGCAGGTCCATGTACGAGAGGAAGGAGAGCCGCTTCGCGGGCGCGTGTGGCGAGGGCGGGTGCGAGTGCACGGGCGCGGGGATCGTCACTGTCGCCGGGGAGGCAGGGGAAGAGGGGAGCAGGTGGTGCGTGTGGTCGTGGTGGGTGGCTGTCGTCGGCGACGAGGCCTCCGACACAACCTGCGAGGGGACGGCCGATGCGTTGGCGGAGTAGTACGCGGAGGTGGGTGTCGCAGGCACGACGGGGAGCGGCGCGGGGAGCTGGGCCTGCGTCTCGATCGTCGGCCGAGGGGGCGTGCTCCCCTGTGGAGCGGGCGGGTGCGTCGAGCTCGTGCTGAACAAGAGGCTCGTGCGCTTTCCTGGGTTGATCCCCGTCGGACTCGGACTCCGGCTGCTCAGTCTGCTCGTCGGCGAGGCGAACCCGCTGCGGTAGCCGCTGTCGGGCGGGGCGGGGGTGATGATGGAGACGGCGTCAAAGTCGTCGTCCTGGGCATCGGAGCCGGCGAGGACCGCCGCGGCGCTGTCGAGGACGGAGGGCACAGACTGCTCGAGCTGCTCTGTGAACTTGCCGCGCGGGATCCGGTGCGGGTCGGCGCTGCTCGGTGAGAGGGAGGTCGCGGGCGTGATGGGCTCGATGTCGCGCTCGAAGATGGCGGAAGAGGACGAGTGTCTGCGTGGTTGTCAGACGCATACGTACCCGCGCAGATGAGCAGACTTACACGGATGTGGGCGACGAGGGGATCGAGGAGGGCGAGCGGGAGCCGACGCGGTGTGTGCGGAGATGTTGCGAGTTGCGGTTCGACAGCCTGCGCTCGCGAGTAGGGCTTGCGAGATTCGAGCTGGAGGTGATATGGCGCAGATCTGTCGGTGAGAGGCTGCTGGACATTGAGATCTCTGCAGGGCGATGTGCGTCTGCGATGAAGGACATGGCGAGGACAAGTTGGAGAGTAGAGCAGGAGCTGGTTCGGGAAGAAGGAGTAATACGGTTACATCCGATCGCATTTTGTCTTTGTATGATGTATCAGAAAATTTGTAACCCGGCTACTTATGTAGCATACAAACACACTGAAGGCTATCCCCCTATATTGATAGTACCGCCTCCCACCGCCTTCCACCAGTCTAGACCTGACCACCACTGTCCCGCGTTTGATGTCGCTCATCGGACGATGCTGCACATCCAACAACCACTCTAGCTGCCCACCGCAACTATCACGAAGTAGCTCATGCTGAGCCGGTAGCTCAATTGACCTCGGAAATTCCGCTCGCATCCATGTATCGTCGCTGATGACTGCCATCTGACTTCCGCCCTGCTGGATCACAATAAACGAGGTCCCCGTATCTCGAAGATAACTGCCAACAAGATCATCGCTACGCAACCATCGCTGTTGCTGTGAAGGAGAACCTTGAAGGAAAGGTGGAACCGTATTGTCTCCGGATCCACCCGGGTGTTCAGGCCGTATACAGTAGCTGTGAGTCAAGGAGGTGCGTTTTGATATGCACTGCATATGTGCCGTTTCATACCCCTCGATCCCAGGTAGACCGGGGTGCATCGAGTACTCCTACCTGTCACGTCCCCTGCGATGGACTAGTACTCATATCCGGTCCGCCGGGGCTTACTCCTCCGGTGCGTCGTAGTGACTCGGAAGTACTACGGAGGCATCAGCACCATACTCACACGTGGGATACTGTGTCGAACCCAACTATCATCGCTGCGATCCTCGTGTCTCCACACGGAGGGCCCAGGCAAAACGCTAGGAACTACTCATCGGGGTACAACATACCATCCCAGACTACAAGCATTGTACGTCAGGTTATTGTCAGAATTGCACACGTCGCTCTTTACGGTAGAGATCGAGCTACCGTGGCCGTCTTCGTGCAATTACCGTAGTGCTGGCCGTGTACAGTGGATGTGGGCAGAAGATGAGGTGCGTTTCCGATGAATACTAGTGCATATGTGCCATTTGATAACCCCCTCGATCCTACGTAGCCCGGGGGTCATCGTGTACCCCTACCCATATCTCGCGATCGACTCAGGAGCTACCCCCCCCCCCCCCGGTGCATCATAGTGTCCTTGCTGCTTCTCAGAAGCACAACGGAGGCGTCAACACCATAATTATACGTGGGATACTGTGCCGAACGTGGCCCACCTTTATATAACGCCGGGTTCCTCACAATGGCGTATTAGGCCTGGGCCACCTGCGATCCTCGTACCCCCTCACGGTGGGGCCCTGCGAAACGCTAGATGCGACGAGCTGTCGGGTTGAGCACGCTATCCCGGACTCTCAAGCACTGTTTCTTAGGTTATCGTCACGATAATTGCAGTACGTCACTCTTTACAGGAGCGAGTCTGCTATCGTGTCCGTCTTCGTGCACGTACCGTAGATGCGTGAGAGTCACCGGCCCCTTGCTCTTTATAAACGGTTCTGTTGTCGCCCCAAAGAGCTTCTCCGATAGTACGCAAGGCCACAGAATGCTACTGACTCCCTGACTAACCAAGCATTTGGCAGCCGTTCGTCATCTCTTCGATTTTCTCTCACCGCGACGAGGCCGAGACCGTAGACGTGTTCATTGATCAGTCGAAGGTCGTCTCATCAAACCCATCGATCGATCTGCTTATCCAAGGTCCCTCGGTGAGCGTGTGTTCTCAGTCATCGTCCCCTTGTTGTCTACACTTCTCAACCCGTTGCCCAGTTGGTAGGCCCTCCCATCAAGGGGCCCATCTTTGCGTGATGAACGACCGAGCGCGGTCTCAGCGGCTCGGAGCCCCGGAATTTTTTGCCGGCCTCCTGTGACCGAGCACGGCCAGCGAGCGCAATAACCCCCGTGGCGCATTCCCAGCAGCGTCAGATGACGGCGCGATGACTGAGCATGAGCAGACGAGGCTCTGGGGCCCGGGAGGAGCTGGTACAAGAAGAGCGGGGCGTGGATAGTAAGGAACATCCACCGCATTCGTTCACGCCTCCACAGTGTGAACCGAGCAGCATCTCGCGCAACTCCGCCTGCGAACTCGACCGTACCACAGACCTCGTCTGTGTCCGTCGTCCAAAGATGTCTGCCCTCCCCGATACCGACGTCATCATCCTGTATGACATTCCGAGTAGCCTGCCCCACAACGCTTGGTCTCCCAATACCTGGAAGACTCGGTGCGTGCCGCAGTCCGACCACTCTCCACTCTCCTCCTTCTGACGCCTCCCCCTGTCCAGCTACCTGTTGAACCTCAAAGGCCTTCCCTACCGGACGCAATGGATCGAGTACCCCGACATTGCGGATCACTTGAAGTCGTTCGGCGTGCCCCCGACCGAGCCAGGGACCCTCACGCCGTACACGCTCCCCGCGATCTACGACCCGAAGACGAAACGCGTCGTCGCCGAGAGCTCTAAGATCGCTGCGTACCTGGACAACACGTACCCCGCGACGCCATCGGTCATGCCCAAGGAGACCCGCGCCTTCCACGTGCGTCCCCCTTACCGCCTTCCTGCCTGACCGACGTACTGAACTGACGGATCTTCGGGAACAGGCCGCGTTCCAGCACACTTTCAACGCGAACGTAGTGGCTGCGATCGCGCCCCTCTTCCTCCCGCGCCAGCTCCCGCTCCTCAACCCCGTCTCGCAGCCGTACTTCCGGCGCACGCGCGAGCAGATGTTCGGCGTGCCGGTGGAGGAGATCTGCCCGCCCTCGCAGTGGGCCGCGCAGTGGGCCGAGATCGAGCGCGCGTTCGGGCTCCTGCACGGGTTTATGGAGGGAGTGGGCGACGGCCGGCTGACTTTCCTCGGCCGGGACTCGGAGGGGGGGAGGCCCCGCGTGGCGCATGCGGATCTGGTCGTGGCGGGGTGGTTGCTGTGGATGCAGTTCGTGACCGGGAAGGAGAGCGAGGAGTGGAAGGCGGTAGAACGCTGGCATGATGGACGGTGGAAGAAGCTCCTGGTTCTACTGGAGCCGTACTTTGATTACAGCAAATGAATGGGCCGACGTTTGATTAAGGGTGCACAGTATCGAAGGGACGCGCAAGTACGCACGGTGCAGGAAACTCGCGCGTCTGATTGCGAATCTGGTGGAACGCTCTGCGCTGCTCTTCATGGCTCGTGTACGAATAACGTCACGCCCTACTGTACATCCACCATTGCATGGTGCCCACTCTCAAGTATACTGTGTTCCTCGCCTCCGTCCGATGGCCATCCTGGTCGGTATCAACAATGTCGAGCCCGCTACCATCATGATCTACACACAGACAGTATCAGCTCACGGCTTGTTTGTAGGGATAGGGATGCCTTACGGCGCTGAAGAGAATACCTTTGTACCAGAACGTGTTCTCGGGGCCGAGAAGCGCACCCTGTATCGGCGTTCCGAAGAGGTCGGAGAACGCGGTGAGGAAGAAGAGGATGCCAAGTCGAACGCTGAGGGTGCGCGCGTTACCGAGATGATTGCCGACAGAAACCTTTATACATTCACTCACCCCGTCTCGTTCACGTCGCGGACCATGACGGCGATCGCTGCAGGCAGCAGTGCGTTACCTGCCACACACACTTGTGAACCTATCTCTGAACGCACACTGCGAATATACGCACTTGAACCAGTGGTGAAGCCGTAGAGGAAGCTCACGATGACCACCGCGGGGATGTTCGTTACGCCGAACATGGCGAAGACGAGGGCGCCGGAGGCGTAGCACATGGGGATGAGTACGTTGAACGGGCCGACGTGGTCGCCCAGCGTGTTGGGCCCTATGCGGCCGAAGACGGACCCTGCGTTGAGGATGGCGATCTGAAGATCAGTTCATAAGCACAACGCGCTAGCCATCTAGGGGAGTCGGCATACGGTGTAGAAGGCGAGGCTGTCGGACATGCCATGGAGCCGGGTCCAGATCGGGAGGTAGAAGTCTACAGTCAGGTAAGCATTAGCTGTCATTCCGCATTGCATCGCACGCACATGGGAAGTAGACTCCGAAACAGAACAGGGTCATTCTACACGACGTTAGCATGGTCGTGACGAAAAGTGTGCCGGCCGTACCCAACAACGTATGAAACATACGGCCAGTCCAGCGCTGCGGCCCTGATTGCAGCGACACTCTCCTTGTGGGCGTTCGCCCCTGCTTTGCGACCAGGAACACGGGTGCGCATGAGAAAGCTTGCGATGACGAGCAGTCCCGATATCAGAATCGCAACCGCTCGCGTGCCCCAGGCGAACTGCGACTTTCCCTTGAAGAGGATGTTGAGCATGATGGGCATCACGACACCGCCGCACGACGAGCCTTCGGCGCGAGGAATCAATTGAGATACAGGACAAGGCGACACGGTACGTACCGGATTGAACTATGCCGAGGGCAAGTCCCAGTTTCTTGTCCCAGTACTGTGACTGGATCGAGAGCGTTGGAGTGATGAGCAGACCATTCCCGATGCCCATCACGACTCCTTGCGTGAGAATAAGACCGTAGTATTTGCTCGGGTCGCAGATCGATAACATGAATAATCTTGACGGAAATGAGCTACAGTGGAATGAAAAGAGTACAGGGAAGACGTACGCCAGAGCGATGAGGAATGTCCCAATAATGGACATTATTCTGAAGTAGCCTTCGTCGTACCACTTCCCGGAAACTAGACCTATGCCGAATGTAAGGAAGAGCTGCGTGCAGGTGAGCTAAAATCAGCGGCAAAAGGAAGACGACGCACCTGCAATGATCCAATCCAGCTGATCGTGGAGGAGTCCGCCGCGCCCGCTGTTTCGTAATAATCTTGGAATACCCCGAAGGAGGTCGAGAAGCCGAAAGTGCAGAAGAGCACGAGCCATCCGCCGACGATGCACATCCATGCGCGAAAGCCGCCATCTGGTGGAGGACTGAACTTGACCTTCTCCGACGTTTCAGGTGTTACGGTGTCTCGCTCAGTGACAGATGCAGACGCCTTTTCCTCGTCAATATCTACTGTAAGCTGTTTGATATCTTGACTAGCGGGTAGGTTTGGCTCGTCCATGTCCTGCAACCAGGCGTCAGCGACCCCGAAGGGAAACTAGCTTATAGACGGGAATGTCCCGACCTACCGATGGCGAAGATCTGCAGAGGAGTAACGTTGATGGATTTGCCGCGGATCTAGCTTTGCACAGTGAACATCGACAGCGTGTTTATGACCTTCGCGTAGTGGGAGCCTCAGAAGACCTATGACCAATTCGTTGTACCCATGTTGTTATCTTGGGCGATTGTCGAAGAGAATGATCCCGCTCATGCAACTCAGAAGCAGATCGGCTCGGATTCCGTGGTATTTCCCTTGGCGAGGGCCTCCTCTGAGTGCAAGGAGCTGGAGCAGGCAGTCGTGTGACTGGCTCGTTGGTTGGCTACGATATGACATCGCACGACCACGTCGTAGTACATCGCCAATCCTGCCAGGTATTTTCAGTACCACTGCATGAACGCAACCCCGCTGTATGCAAAAGACCGAGGCGTACCTTGTGACGAGACTCGTGCAAGACCTCGTGCGAGGGCGTGGCTTCTCAAGAATGCAGTGTAATAGGTGCGGGATACCTTCTGTTCCTAGGCTGACTCCTCGCAAGGTTCATCACGAACCGGCAGCATAAGAACAACTCGCACCGTGACTGCGATATATACGATTTTGAGAGAATTGATTGGATATTGTGCGAGCGTGTGTTGGCGCGTCCCGTAGAGTGCTAACGGACAGTGCGGCGCAAATGATACCACCAAGTCGCAATCAGCCCCGCTGCGTCTTCCTTCATCTCGAGAAAGATACGGTAGAACGAAGAGACTGAGCTGGCTGCTCGAGTGTTGTCCCTGAAACATGAAAGAGTTTGTAAAGTCCTAGCAGTCCACAACAATTGCACCTTGCGAGCGCAATACAGTTTTGTAGGAGAATGGCCAAACACAATCCTTTGACTTGTGGAGTTCAGGTTGAGATCGTGATCTCAGGTCAATTGGGTTCCCCTCCGCTTAACAGTCAACTGCCTCGCAGGAATTAACAACGTTGCGCCCACAAGCATCACGATCTGCGGGATCGTCTATCACATATATGTCAACACTACGTTCTGAAGAAATTCACTTACCGCGCTGAACAGTATCGCCTTGTACCAGGTGTTTGCAGCCCCGAGAAGGGCGCCGTCGATCGGCGTCCCTACTAGGATTGGAAATGACGTCGCCAGGAAGAGCATGCCGATCCGCAGGCTGG
>KE504266.1:0-38788 GCA_000344655.2 Fomitopsis schrenkii | reverse complement strand
GCAGGTGCAGACGCGCCGCCGAACTGCAGCGCGGAGACGAGCGACGGGAGGACCTTGTATGACGCGAATTCGGTCGGAAAGGATGAGGCGGATTCTTTGAGCGTTCTGCATTCAACAGGGTTAGAGAGGCTCGGTAGCTGCGAGTTCGCATCAAGACTTACTTCAAAAGCGACGCCTTCTCGGATTCGCTGCCCAGACTCAGGTTGTCTAGACCTGCGCACACCTTCACGAGCCGGTTGTTGGCAAAGAAGCCTGAGCTTTCGCCAGTGACTTCCGCCATACCGAGTTCGAGGAAGTTCTTCGGCGTGAGGCGCGCTTTCGGATTGGGATTCAGCAGGCGTTTGTAGCACCCGAAAAGCGAATGCGGTATGGCCGCCCGAGAAGCGGCCGTAGGCGGAGGATGTGGCGGTTGTGTCGTCGCGGGTGGGGGCTGTGTTGGGTTGAATGCGGCATGAATGAGGAGCCCAAGTGCGTAGGCATCCGCGGCCGCCGGACTCTGCCTTGGACGCGACGTCAAGATGGGACGTACAGGCGGATAACGTCAATGTACTCTTTCAATGTGGACCAGCCGCCCTTCTTGACTTCTGGAGGTGCGCACACGTTGGACTCGGGCAACAACCCGCCCATGATCTGCAGCCGAGAGGAAAGAATGTATATTGATCACGGTGCGGCACGACATTAGCTGCGTACTACGCACATAGAGGACCGCGGCATCATCTTTGGGACTACTCAACAGTTCAAAGCCGCCCAGCTTCCACTCCCCCGATGCAGATATGAAGATGCAGTCCACGCGTATGTTCCCGTGTGTTGACGCAGCCGAGTCGTTCACGAAAGCGAGTGCGACCTAACCAAAGCTTATACGTCACTATTGTAGGAGTGTGCAAGAAAACGAACCGATATACGATGCAGGCCCCACAATAACCAGTCCTCCCGCTCCTGCGCTGCCTTGTGCGAGTACTCCGTGATGGCCGGCGCAAGAGGGCGGACACGTTCGGTCACGATATGGATTGTCGAGTCCGTCTCGACAACATCTATGAAGCGGAGGACGTCCGGATGTCTAATGGTAGGCAGCTTACGGAGTGCGTTCTTCGCGAGAGGGAACACGTTCCGCTTTCCGGGTTGGTTTGCGTCAAACTCAAATATAGACACGGGCGAGCCGTCGTCCCTTTTGGTGCCTTCGTAGAGCGTCCAGATGGAACGTCCATCGTATGAAGTGACTTTGGTGCTCGTGGTGAACGGGAGGGTTAAGCCGGACTTCTGCACGAGCGACGAGACGGCAGCCAAGCCCAGATTCCTGAGGTAGTCCATCGAGAACAAGACGTGGGCCCGTAGCGGCTATAGAGCGTAGTAAGCGAGGCGTAGACACTGGATGTAGCTCACAAAGATGGTATCGAGACGAGGCAGTGTTAGAGGTCATAGCGGCGGAGGAGAGACAGAAGCTTGAGGCAAGTCGCTGCTGCTGCGACTTGGGCCGCCACATACTGAACGCCGCCACGTGCCCTAACTAGTACCTCCACAGTTACCGATTGACACCTAGACGTTCTCTGAGCGAAATAATCAGGGCAAAATGTCACTACAATATTCATTGTATGTCTATTGGTTCTCTAGATGCGCTACTGAAGCCGCAGTAACACCGGCGACAACCACACCACATACATCACCCCGCGAGACCACTCTGAACAAGATTTAATATTCATACGACCGCACCACAGACGGGGTATACAACGACAGCAATATCGCTAGCAATACGAAATGGCTCCATGCCCTAGTTCCGCGGATCTTCATTGGATGGCGGGCTGTATCAGCAACGAGGGAAGTACCTGCAAAGGACCACGACTTACAGCCGAGCACGTCGAAGAGGTCAATCAACCACAGAGGATATAACCACGACAAGCGGTTTGGATTTTCTCTCTGCAGGTACGACGTGAGCACGCGAGACGTTGTACGCGCAGTAAACGATCGCTCACTGTCATTTGCCAACCAAGGCGCTGTTGACGTGAGTATGGTACAGGCCGAGGCGAGGGGGTGATGCGCCGCGTCGCTGCTTTGGGCATAGTGATCCAGGATACGCAGAGTGTCGGCGGACTGACGTTGACGTTGAGTTGGCTCCTTTGCGGAGTGCTGATGCTTCGAGTCGAATAGCCGTTTAATATACCGACCATAGCGCCCTGCAGGTTCTGTGAGTTATACACCCGACTGCTGCTTTTGAGACGTGCGGCGGCCTCGAGGTGAAAGAGTTCTGAGGACGCCGCTAATTGCTTTAAGAGAAACAGGTGCGAGCGAAGCTCTGTACGTACCTTTACAGTGCAGTGGGTCGTGACGGGAAGGGCTTTAACGAGATTGTCCGAGCGAGCCGTCCATGAGCCATGGGGCTACGCCCGATGCCTTGCGGTCAACCGCGAGACGACGGGGCATGCCCCTCCTGGAGCGCTGACTGAGCGCATGGGGAGTCGCAAGTACGTTGAAAGGCGACGCACGCACCCGTCATGCCTCTACGCCTGCGAGGTGCCGCTCGCTGCTGAAGGAATACCGGCAGCAGCACGAGAGATTCTAGAACATCGACGGTTGCTCCTGCTTGTTGCTTAGCGGGCGCGATTCCTAGCCATTACCAGTGTGTCTGCACGCCGCATTTACGTATGCTGCGTACGGACGGGCGGTCAGACGGAGAACAGCCGTTAATGGGAGGTACGTACCCTCCTCCGGGATGCGAATACGAGTGGACGCGACGTGATCCTTGCAAGGGTATGCCAATACCCCCTTTGAGCTCCCCCCTGCCGTTGCGTTAGGTAATAGGAACGGTAGCAGAACCTTGACTCACTTTTACATATTTCGTTGGGGCGCTCTTCTATCTTGTCCAGCGTACACTAAAAGACCCTAGGCCCGTGGCCAACACATGGTCGTTCAGACATCTAATATCTCATCACCTTCAGCTCACTTCTTTGCCACACCGCCCCTTTCCGGTTGTCAAGCCCTTCGCCGCCGACGCCTGAAATCAGCGTATCGGACCAAAGTGTCAGCTCCGAAGGCGTTCTACATACCAGACAGAGACCGCCAGATTGGCTGATCCTCAAAGGCGGGCGCGAAGGTGCAAAATTTCGCTTGGAAGAGAATCTTGAGCTCGTGCGCGCGTTCCTTCGGCCGGGGCGAGATCATCGCGGAATTGTGCATATCCAGTAGACGAGCTGCGCTTTCCTGCGCTCCTAAAAGAGGCCTCATGGACTCAACAAACTCGAGGTACATCGATACGGAATAGAAGGTGATGTACGTGCCGTGTGCTGTCTCTCAAAAGTCCGGGGGGACAGCGGTGCGTGTATCGAGTGGTCGGACTATGCCGTACGAGCCATCGCAGTCTATCGCTAGCTGAGAACGATGCACCAAGGGAATTGACGTGTTTGACAGAACATGTATTCCAGCGTTGAGAACGAGTATGGTCGTGCTGTAACTCGACGGGCGATCATGAGGAGCCGGCAAGAGACAGGTTTCAGCAGTCGAGACGCGGAGCTGCAACGAGACGCGCGGAAGCCGTCAGCACAACTGGCAGGTGTCAGCAGAGAGGGGGCAGTTGGGGGGCAGTGTGGTTGTGACAGAACATCAGCGACTCGGGTTTGACTCGGATGAGGAGGATCTGCGCATTGAGTTGGGCGACCCGAGGCGAAAGGGGTCCATGCAGACGAGTGACAAATGCATGAGTAGAACGTGATGGAGAGCGTTGGACCAGGCTCAGGCGACGTGAGTGCGGTGTTCCGAGCCTCGGCAGCGGGACGAGGTTGGTGATGTCAAGGTTGAAGGAGACGCACACCGTGGCGCGTGCGTTTCAAAGGGATTCCGCTGCGGAGATGTATAGGACTGGACGAAAGGAGTTTGAGCGGACGTGAGCACGAGGGTATGAGACGGAGTGGGGGAGGAGGAGGACGGACCGTTGTTTCCGCGGACGAATGTATCGCCATAGCAATTGGTGAGGGTACCGCTGACGTGCTCCTCGGTCTGTTCGAGGGCGATGTTCATGTAGCCATCCAGGCACGAGAGGAGGCCTGTCCAGAGGCTATCAGCGCACGCGGGGTGGCAGAGGGAGTGAACGTACCGCGGTAGTCAATGCCGGAGGTCAGGCGAACCACGACGCGCTTGCCCACAACGCCTTTGAGAAAGTCCGTGGGGGAGCCGGTGGCTGGTGGCGGCGGGGGCAGCGACGCGTCGGGAGGGGCGGGAGGCGGGCTGGAGGGGTCGGACATGGGAGAGGAGAAGGAGGGCCGGGCCACTGAGGCGGAGGATGCGGGGTAGCGCCCGATGCTATTGATAGCGCGCTCGCTGCCGGGCGCGACGGCCGGGGGTTGTCCTGAGCGTCGAATGACGTCCGCCAGCGACTTCCTCCACCGCGTCGCCCGCTCCTGGCTGCCACCATCACAGCGCACGTCGCACCCGGGTCTCTGCGCGCTCCCCGTCATGTCAGACGCGCATATAACCAGCCCCGACGGCCCTCAAGCCTCCCCGCAAGACCAGCACGCCCCGACGACGACCATCCACAGGTCGCTGACACGCACCAGGAGCGCGTTCACTTTGCGGATCCCCCGCACGTTGTCCCCCTTCCGTCGTCAGGCTCCCGCGACTCGGAGGGCGTGCCCCTCTCCCGTACGTGAGTCTCTCTTTCGCCATGTCCCAGCCGTCCCTCCCTCTCCATTCTCAATATCCCAACGTCATCGACATCAGCTGGCGCACTAACCTCCGCTACGATCCTCGCATCGGCGATGATGACGACGACGACGACGACGACACCTACCCTTCCTACCACGGTCCCCGCGATGCTCAGCCTCTCCGTCAGGTCCGCATAGAGACGCCCTCTTGGGGCCCTGGAGGCTCCCAAGGCCGCTCCTCTCCGCGCAATACCGCAAGACAGCCCCCGCGCACAAAGACTTGGGCCGACCACTGGTCTATTCTTCGCCACACTGCCGCTAGATACTTCCCTCTCGACCTGTCATGGATCCCTGCCAACTTGTCCTGGTCCAAGATAAAGCCTGTCATCCGGAGCTCTGTCATGGCCTTTGTATCCGTCATATTTGTGGTCCTCAGCCCTATTGAACACATCACCGGTCAGGGAGTGCACACGCGAGCCGCGGACTGACTCATAATTCACAGTTGTCACTAGAATACAACAAAGCAACCCCTTGCATGACTCTGGGGTCGCAAAAGAAGGGTAGAACGAGGTGGCTAGCGTACGCGACTTCGAATACATGAGGTAAGGTGCAAGGAACATTCAACAAAGCCATTCCGTTGCGAACTCCACACCAAGGCCTCTGCCAAGGAGCCCCACAAACGCTGACGTTCGCGTGGACGTGGAGTGGCGATAGCCGCTTTGACCAACTACAATAAACGCGTCGTCGTAGGTGCGCCACAACGCCTCCAATACCACGACCCCTGACGGCTTTGTCGCCAGGCACACCAGCCAGCCAACATATAAATACACGGGGGGTGAGCCTCAGAGTCCCCTCACTCAAATAGTGTCCACCCGGCGCCCCAACGCTCATACCCTGCCAATCATGTCGCACAAATCTCACCGACCTACCCACCGTTCCACTCCTCCTAACCATACCCGTGCTAATCCCGCTCGGAGACCTCACGTCTCGGGCAACAACCTCGATTGCGGAATGGCCGCGCGCAGCCATGGCCCGGTGATCGACGCCCCATGCTCCTTTCAAACGCGCTCAAGCGTCCCGTGCACTCGCCCTGCGAGGCCTGGCACTCCGCGAGTGCTCTCCAGAGGCGGAAGGGAGGATTAAGGCCAGGCTAAGAGAACGCCTACCGGTACGACGCGCAAAGTACGCACGAGCCTTTTCTTTGGCATCCGCGCATAAGCTCACATGCACGCTCGTCCGCAGGTGCGCCCCGTACAAGGGCCCCGGGTCCCAGGTAGATCGCATGAGCGGTGACGATCACTCCACAAAGCACATCGCGAACGGATTCATAGCTGAACAAACGATCCCACTTCCGGACGTAAGCGCACACGTCTTTTTGCTCCGACGCTCTCGCTTACAAATAGGCATGTACCAGCTCGGCATCGGAGAGTGAGGCCATGCTCAATACACTGCGGCTTTCTGAGCTACGCCGGACTGGCTATGGCACATATGTGGCAGAAACACCCCTGCTTCATCGCCGGGGACGGGTGCTCACAACGGCACAGTTTCTAGACTATATCGCCAAAGACGCGTCAGCCCTCATGTCCGTGCGTACGTTCCACCCCGCCTCTCGAATGTTGTTGCTCACCAATCATCCAGAGTCATGTTGATCTCCATGAGCGATTGAAGCGGCGCAAGATGCCTTGAACATCGCACCGTACTCCATACCACGCTGCGACGTTACAAACTACACCCCCACGCTGCACTGACGCACCCGTCGTTGGTGCGCACTCTCCGAGGAAGAACCCGCACGCCGCCGCCGATTTGCTATGTCGCCACACCACGAGCGCGCATCCGCCACAACGCTACATCCCTAGACGGAGGTCTGCCCATGCGTACAGGACTCATGCTCGAGCGAGAACCCATCTGCTCACGCTTGGATAACTCAGACGTCACACCGACCACAGGCATTGCAATCCCCTATCAACTCATCATGAGGGCAATGCAGTGCCCATCGTGTAATCCGCCTTCCCTTGGGAATACCCTTGTAGGAGGTGATACACGTTGTGCTGTGCTCGCCCGCCGTCTGAGGATCCGCGGGAGTGCGGGGTTCATCACTCACGTCCAGGCCACTCACGCGAAGCACCCTAACTTCGAAGGCCATGAAGACCACGACGACGGGGACCGTACGGAAACGCACCAACCTCTCACGACCGCGAATGCAATGGCGTAGGAGGGGGTAGAGGTCTACCTGAGGCCGCATGCACAGCGCGCAGGCCGCTCGTGTTGCAGGACAGTACCATTCGAAAGGAGTCGTCGATGTACTCAGGGTTCCGAGCGTCGACCGGTGAGTTGAGCGTCTGAGCGATTGTTGCGACGGATGAAGCCACAGCCTCGAACCGGATTAGCGAGCGGACATAGGGTAGCTACGCCGCGCAGAGGCGTTGGTCGACTTTGCAGGGGACGTACGGTTGGGCCGAGGCGTTTGGACGGCGCACAGAGTAGATGGGTCGTATACGCGGCGAACACGGTGCCCGGGACGTTGGCGGTGCGGTGCGGTATCTTGGATTGCTCGCGGAATGTATCACATACGCAGGGGGTACAGCAGCAATAGAGCGAAGGAGGAGACAACGTATGTAGGAAGACGTAACGTGGAGGACAGGCAGCACGATGTTGATCTTGCGGGTGCGCCTCAGACCACAGGGCGCGGTCACATCCACGCACTCGCACCCAAACGAAGGATTCACGATCAGGAAGGTTTGGCGAGGCGAGAACTGTAACACGCACCTGTGCTTCTACGCTCCGGGTAGTATCTCATGTTCTTGCGAGCCCCATGTGCATTCTTCTGAATTGGACGGATGCGGCTGTCGATGAGAAGCGGGCGACGAGTGACGAGCGGGATAGTGTGTGGAACCTGTAAGCGAATGGCGCAGCGCCCACGAGGACCTGGGCGCGCAGGTCAATGATGTACAACGACAAACACACCGACTATCGCTTTGAACCGGTCGAGGTGGAGGTTGGAAGCGCAAGCGCGGGTCGGGGCGCCGATGAGGAGGGGAGGTGCGGAGGGGTGTGTGTTGTCGAGGAGAGGATGGGCGGGCGAGGGCGACACCGCTTTGTGTCGCGGTCGGGGATAGATTGCGATAGCCTCACGCGGCGGCTCCGAGGGGCGAGGATCACGGCTATTTTAGGACCTCACAACGAGGGCGCGTTCTTGCGCCACAACCCGACCGCCATACCACACGCGTCGGCCATTGCAGGCAGCAGGGGGCGCGTCGTGCGCGGGGCGGGGCGGAAAGTGTTGAATTCAGCCACGAGCATGTGGAGACGGGCGCGCGCTGGGCAGACGGCGCGGCCTAGCCGTGCTGTCCCCTTTTGCACGTCCTCCGCGCGATGTTCGCGTCGAGCTCGCCTCCCGCGCCGTCTTCGTTCGCGCTGCGCGACTTGCGGCGGTTCATGGCGCGTGGGTAGGCCATGTGGGAGGGATCACTCGTTCTGGCGACGCGTACGGGGGGAAATCGTCTCGCCAAGCTTCTCCAGGGCCCGACTCGGCCAATGATCACCAGCGACGGGCACGCCAAGACGATGCAGCGGGCGGCGTGCGGAGTGCGAACTGATCACATGTGTCGTATATGAGGAGGCGGGGAGGGAGGGCTCTCTCTCCATCTTTCTCCCTATCCCGCTTGCCATCTCTTTTCTCTCTCCCCCTCCACCTCCCCACAAATGTCTACCACCGTCGCTCTTTCTGTCATCGTCGCCGCCGCTGCGGCCATCTCCGGTGCCAACGCCCAGTCGGCCACCACCTCGGTCCCGCCCCTCGCAGAACAGACGTATGCCTACGCTGACCTCGTCCGTCACCTTCAACTTCCCCTCCATTCACGCCCTCGCTAACGTACATCCACAGCCGTACCAAGTCGAGCCGTACGGAGGCATCCGTGGCAACCAGGTCGGCTACAACAAGTGCAACTCCACCACCGAAAACCAGGACTCCTACTGCCAGACCCTCGTTGCCAACGGTCTCGATGGTCAGTCCTTGCCTCTCCCTCACGCCTCACTTGCCACTCACCTCCATGCAGACTTCTGCTTGTGGTCCTCTCCCAAGCAGAACGACACCATCGGCGAGTCCGAGGCCTACGAGGTCGCCTGGTGCTCCAAGAAGGGCCACGGCGCCCGCACCATTCCCGACAGCGCCCTCCTCGGTGTCCAGCACATCACCACCGACGACTACGTCATGATCGTCGGCTTCATCGACCAGACCCAGGTCAACCTCCAGGCCGACGACTACGGAGGAGAGCTCGACCCCCACGGTGCTGACCTCGTTCGTCCTCTTCCCATCACATTATACCACACGTGTGCTCACCTCTTCCTCGTCTTCCAGATGGGTAACCCCATGGGTGGTGTCCTCTACACCAACCAGTACCCCGCCGGCAACACCAACAACGACTCCCTCACCCAGATCGTCCAGTGGAAGCAGTTCATCGGCGGCAACCAGTTCTGTCTCATGATCTGTGACCCCTCCAAGACCTCGCCCACCAACCACGGCCAGTGCAACAACGTCTACGACGAAGTCGGCATCAGCTACAACTGCCCCAACAACGCCCAGAAGGGCGTCTTCGAGGCCTGCGACGGCGAGCCCATGACCCCCATCGGCCAGTACGTCTCCGACGGCGTCACCACCACCTGGACCCAGCCCTGGTCCGGCACCTGGACCGTTCCCTACACGCCCACCGTGCCCGCCTCGAGCAACTGCCGCAAGTTCGCGTCGACGGACCTCTACTCTGGAGGCGTGAAGCCCACCGGCTCTGCTGCTTCGGGCTCTGCCGCGGCGTCCGGCGCGAAGGCGACGGGTACGGCCGCCAAGGGCAGCTCGGGCACGGGCGCGTCCGGCAGTGCGAGCCCCACCGGTGCAAGCAGCGGCGAGTCGGGCGCGAGCCACGTCGTCGTGTCTGGCGTCGCGACCGTGCTCGGTCTCGCCGCCGCGCTCGCGTTCCTCGCATAAGCGCGATGTCATGACTCTGGGATGTTACGTCCGCTGTCTGTCCTTGATGTAGCTCACGACCCCGTCAGTATACTACGATAAGGGGGAGGCGTCGTATACCTACACACCTACTAGCCGTCTACCACTGTCGACTCGAACCCATTTCTGCGCGTTTGCGCGCGCGCATAATTGTTTCTGGACCGTAGAAATGGACTACACCTTCATACCGTCTGCCTGTGTCTGAGTGAAGCATACCCTGCATAATCATACCATCCTTCTGCAGCGTCGTCGCTTGGGCTATGGCTGGCTATGGTCTGCCAGTGGCTCGGTCAGTTGAGTTGGCAGTCGGACGTTGCCAAGGAGACATGGGTCGGGGGTGGCCAAGGCGGGACAGCCACCGGCCGCAGTCAGACGAGCGTCGGCGGCACAGACAACGTCGCCAGCCTGAAAAGGCAACTGCTAATTACCGCCACTCACCGGCAGCGCTCACCACCGCACACTCCCTCCCTCTCCTCCCTCCCTCCGCCATCCAGCCTCCTCCTTCTTCTTTCAACCCTGCGAACAGCAACGACCAACGAAAGACGCCGCGATGGTCGTCGTGCCAAAGAAGCGCACGCTCAAGCTCGGCCGTGCGCTCAAGACCGCCGCCCGCCTGCCCGCGCGCGTGTCGGGCGGGCGCGGCAGCGGGCGCAACACCTTCTCCCCGGCCGCGGGCGAGCTCCCCGTCGTCCTCCTCCGCGTGCAGGTCCGCGGCTGCAGGGACCTCGTCGCCAAAGACAAGAGCGGCCTGAGCGACCCGTGAGTACCGCCTCCCCTCCGATCCGTGTCCCGGCCCCCTCCCACGCCTTGCTTGTTCTGTGTGCAGGTTCGTCGTGGTGTCGCTCCTGCGGGACCGGCACCACACGCCGGTCGTGAAGAAGACGGTGAACCCCGCGTGGGCCCTGCCCGACGCGACGTTCGACTTCCCCATCTTCCTCTCCCTTGCGGACCGCCTCGGCGTCGTCGAGTTCGTCGTGTGGGACAAGGACATGCTCCGCAAGGAGTACCTCGGCGAGGCGAACATCCCCCTCGAGGACTGGTTTCGCGACGGGAACGCATTTGCGTTTGACGACCCGGACAACAAGGTGTGTGTTTCGCCGCTGCGGATTGGCTGCTATGATGGGCGGGGATTCCGTGAGGGTGTAGACGTCCGATGCATGCTGGGGACGTCGTGAGGAACTGGACACTGGGGCTGTGAGAGTGGCGGAGCGTGACCACTTGAGGGTCCCGAGTGAACAAGGAGCCGAGCTCCGTCCCAGCGAGAACTATATCTCGCTCCTCAGGAAGTGTCTCTTTCTTGACGTCACGACGCCGAGTCGCACTTAATGAACTGTGCCCGCTTAAGGCTAGTTGGGATACGGTTATAGGGTGATACGGTGCAAGACCGTCTGATACGTGCCTCAGTATATATTCTGCTGGGAGTACGGTACGTCGGAGTATGCTGAACCTCTCCTAGTTAATATCCGTCCCGCTCGTGTCAACCCGAACCTCGATTGCTGCGGCCGGCAGCATCCAGTTCAAGCTCGGATTCGTGACACCGGCTAGCCGCAGTGACGCGATCGACTATAGCGAAGTCTTCTCAGAGCTCGTTAAGCGATCCCGGCCGAGTCTCGTGTCTGCTCCCCCGGTAAGCATCCTCCCTGTCCCGAACCACCTCTCCACGCGACATGATCACTCACCTCATGTGTCTCGTCATGCAGACTGAGGGCATCGGCACCATCCGCTCCAACCAGATCGGGCCCGAGTTCCAAGACGACGGGCTGACCTCCGACGAGGGCGACAGCAGCGACGACGAGGAAGATGACAGCGCACAGCCCGAGGCCGGGCCCTCGTACACGCCGCCACTCGCACACCTGTACGTGCCGCCTCCAGCCCTAGACCTCACGCTCGAAATGCCAGCCTCGCCCGTGCTCGAGACGCCGACGACGCCGACCGCGCCGGGCGCGTCGACGCCGCCCACGGTGAAGACGCCGACGCCGTCGCGGCCGGGGTCGACGTTCAAAGCCATCCCACGCATCTTCCCGCGGCGGAGCAACTCGGCCAAGCCGCAGCTCGAGTCGCCCCAGACACCGGGCGCGAGCCCGTCCCATGCGTCGCCGCCGCACTCGCCTGCCGTGTCCACTCCGGGCACGGGCACGACGACGCCGACCGTCACGTCGCCCCGCCCCGGGGTTGCATCACGCGCGAAGTTTAGGAAGAGCTGGGGAGGAGGCGCGAATAAGAAGACGGATTATAACTTCTCGGCGGCGAATGATATTCTCGGGATTGTCATGCTCGAGATCCAGACTGCCGCGGATTTGCCCCGTTTGAAGAACAGTGAGTGCGCGTGGGTGTTTGCTTCCCGCGTGGGTACTGAACGTGATGTCAGTGACGCGCACTGGATGGGATATGGACCCCTTCGTTGTCATCTCTTTCGGGAAGAAGGTCTTCCGTACGCGCGTCATTCGGCACTCGCTCAACCCAACTTGGGACGAGAAGCTCCTCTTCCACGTTCGCAGGTACGAAACCGCCTTCAAGGTCCAGTTGACAGTCCTCGACTGGGACAAGCTCTCTTCGAACGACCACGTCGGCGATGCGACCTTCAACGTGTCTGAGCTTCTCGCAAATGCGCCGCAGAAGGATGAGACGACCGGCTTGTACCCGGAGGACGTCGACGGCAGCCACCCGATGCAGGAATTCAAGCTGTCCCTGACGACGGCAAAGGAGATGCCTTGGGAGGCGCGGCACAAGCCCGTGCTGACGATCCGCGCAAAGTATCAGCCGTACGACGCGCTGCGGCAGCGGTTCTGGCGGCAGTACCTGAAGCAGTACGACACGGACGACAACGGGACGATCTCACACATCGAGCTGACGTCGATGCTCGACTCGATCGGCTCGACTCTCTCGAAGGACACCATCGACTCGTTCTTCGCGAGGTTCGACAAGCGCCCGCGGGAGGACGCACTCACGATGGACGAGGCGATCCAGTGTCTCGAGACGGAGTTGTGCCGGCCGCCGTCGGAGAAGAAGCTGATAGATCCGGACGAGAGTGTGCTAGACACCAGTGCGCCTGTAACGCCCGCTGCACTTTCCGGGAATGGATTCGAGCACCAGCTGAGTCTCAACCTCGATAAGCTCGACTTCTCCGGTCCGCCGTTCGACCAGTTGGGCATGCTGAAGGAAGGAAGCTCGGACGCGGATCTCTTGCAGAAGCCCGCCGCGCCCCCGTTGTTCTCCACTGAGCCGTCGCAGCAGCCCCTCAGTTCCGCCGCGTCGTCTTCACTCCCTGGCTCGCGCTCCGACTCGTCCATGGCGGCCCCGCGCGTCAAGTTCACTCGTAAAGGCTCCGGCTCCGGCTCGTATTCCGACCCGGAGGAGAGCTCGTCCTCGCCGAGCGGAGGGTCGTCGCCGTCGAGTTCGGAGGCGTCTACGGGAAAGGGGGGCGAGGACCTGCACGAGCGGGTGATCAACGTGAAGGTGTGCCCGCTGTGCCACCGGCCGCGGTTGAACAAGAACTCGGAGGTGGACATCGTGACGCACATCGCGACGTGCGCGAGTCAGGACTGGAGCACGGTCGACCGGATCATGGTCGGCAACTTCGTGACCGCGAGCCAGGCGCAGCGCAAGTGGTACACGAAGGTGATCACGAAGGTGTCAAGCGGGAACTACAAGCTTGGCGCGGTGAGTCTCTGTTTCTCTGCATGCGCGTCGTGGGAGCGGGGGCTGATGTATCGATGCGTGTAGAATTCGGCGAACATCATCGTGCAGAACCGGCTCACTGGGCAGCTGGAAGAGGAGAAGATGCAGGTGTACGTACGGCTGGGTATCCGGCTGCTCTACAAGGGCTGGAAGAGCCGCATGGAGGGTGCCCGAGGTTAGCTCCTACGCCCTGCCGGCTGTTCTCCCTGAACTGAACCTTGCATAGCCCGGAGGCTCCTGAAGTCAATGTCCATCAAGCAAGGGATGAAGTACGACTCATCAGAGTCGGCACGAGACATACCCCAGTTTATTGCCTTCCACAACTTGAACGTCAACGAGATCCGCGATCCACTTGATTCCTTCAGTGCGTCTACGCTTGGGTTCTTCTGTGGGCTGCGTAGCTAATGAGACGTATAGAAACCTTCAATCAGTTCTTCTACCGGTGCGCCTGAGCCTACCATGACTGACGTGTGCTCATTGGTATTGGCCCTCACAGCAAACTGAAGCCTGACGCACGGCCTGTCGAAGACCCTGACAACTCGTATCGCGTCGTGTCTAGCGCAGACTGCCGGCTCATGGTGTTCGAGACCGTAGCTGAGGCGACACGACTGTGGATCAAGGGACGAGAGTTCACAGTCGCTCGACTGTTGGGCGAGCGGTACCGGGCAGAGGCAGATAGGTATATGGGAGGTGCACTGTGCATCTTCCGCCTTGCACCGCAAGACTACCACCGCTTCCACTCGCCAGTCGACGGCACGATTGGACCGATGACCTACATCTCGGGCGAGTATTACACAGTGAACGTGAGCGCCTCGTCTCGGCGATTTGCTTCGATGATGCTGAGGACGCGTACAACAGCCCCAGGCGATCCGCACGGCACTGGATGTGTACGGTGAGAACGCACGCAAGATCGTGCCCATCGATAGCCCGCAGTTTGGCCGCGTCATGGCTGTCTGCATCGGCGCCATGATGGTGGGCAGTATCCAGACGACGGTAGAGGAAGGCCAGCAGGTCAAGCGGGGCGATGAACTCGGCTACTTTGCATTCGGTATGTGTTCATTCGTTCGTATATGTGGGTCCGACTTATACCCTCTCAGGCGGCTCCACCGTTGTCATCCTCTTCGAGAAGGGCGTAGTCGAGTGGGACGAAGACCTGTCCATCAACAGTCGCGCGTGTCTAGAGACCCTCGTCCGCGTCGGGATGGGCATCGGTCGGCGCCGCCGCGGGCCTGCAGAACCGTCAAAGTGATCCGAATTCCTGCGCACAGAACAGCACTAATAAGGTTGTATACTACATCGCTCTCGCTTAGCATTGTCCGTCAGTCCGTCGCTAATACCGCATATCGCGCTCTCGCATTGGACTCCGCAATCGAATACTATCCGTAGATCAATGTACAAGCAATATAGATCCTGGGTTCATTCACCTTGCACTGCCTTGCACCCGTCCTGCGTCGTCGTGCCTTAGTAGCATCGATAATCAGAAGTTCCAGCGGTTCTCGGCTCGTAAACTTGCATGTACGCTCCAAGGAGACAAGCGTGAACGAGTATGCTGATACGAGAGCCTATTCGGAGCGGTAGACAGAGCGCATATATCGACATGAGCAAGAGGTTCATAAGGAGCCGCGGAAGGGCCCTCGACGCGTCTGGGGGGAATGCCGAGACTCCGTTCCCGCGCGTCATCAGCATGAACACACCAAATCATGAAAGTAGACTCGATGAGTGACGAGGGAGACATAGAACATGTCTTATCCGTGGCGGGCTCGGGTTCGAGTCGGCTGACTCTGAGGGGAGGCTGTGGAGGAGCGAGAGGTGTGAGCTCGCGCAAGGCATCGGATCGTCATTATGGGGTGAAGGGAAACAGCCGCAGAACTCATCGGCGGCGTCTGCAGAAGCTGGGTCGAGGTACGCACGGAGGTGGACCTAGAGAAATGCGATGTCGGCAGAGCTCCGCAAGGGGAGCTTGTGCGAGTCAACGAAAGGGAAACGCGTGTGAGCGGGACGCCCTGGGCCGGGACTGGGAAACGCTGTACAGTTTGCAAGAGAATGCGTAGAGAGTGGGTCGATGACGCGTGGTATGAAAACATCGCCCACGAGTTACTGCGAACGTAGCTTTGGGCGAGTGAGGGTTCGACACGGAGCATTTGAGCGCAACGAGATAGGCCGGGTATGCTTGGAAACGAACGCACCCTACAGCTTCAAGCGGTCGCCTACGCGGTGCTTTTGCATGGCTCCATCCCCGCGGATACGCCTGAGATAGAACGCTTCTCCAGTCTAGCATTGCGTGGCCTGCAGCCCTTCTGGAGGTTCACGAATAAGTACTCGTGAACGAGAGAGTGCTGACACACTGTATATGCGTCAACACATGCCGAAGGCAGGAGAGACACCGAATGCATCCACTCGCCTAGGGTAGTTTTGGGAAGAGGAAAAGAGAGTTAGGTCTTTGTCGTCACAGATACAGCCGAGCACTGCAGAGGATGGGCAGGTTCTCGCGCTGAAATCCCTGGCGCACGGCGGTTCTCTAGTCTAGTTTATTGTGGCCTGAAGCGCTACGCAGTGGCTGAGCATGCGAGCCGCCTATGATGCCGCATATATACCCCTTCTGGAGAATGTCTATCAAGGGGACTCGACGGCGGAGTGTTCTGGGACCTGCGTCGCGGCGACGATGGAGTGCCTGAGTCATAGAGAGCGCGTTCAGTACCCGGAATACGTGAGGAGGACAAACACACGAGTCCGTGTTCGCAAACGAGGGAGAGGGAGGCTGATGTCCGTGGCCAAGTGCTAGTGTATGCGTCAACGGCAGCGCATGGAGGCACTCGACGAGCGAGGAGTGGATGGCGATGGCCGGGTCGTCGTGCTCATCGTCGTGGTCATCGAGATCGCCGTCGATGGCCATCTCGGTGCCCATAGCGCCGCGGAGATCCCGATCGACACGTTCAACACCCCCTCGCGTCCGTGAAGCGAATAGCCGTGCCTCCTCGCGCTCGTCTGCTTGTTCCTCATCTTCGACTCCGACGTGTTGACTAGCATGAGCTCAGAACAGCCTATCCACTTCATCGCCCACACCCCACAGCAGGCCGCCAAATGGGAGGAAATAGCACGCACAGACCCCGAGCGTGTCCTCGAGACTCTCGAGATGGGGCCCATCGCTAAGCCCACTAACAAATGGGGCGATACTCCTCTCGTTTGCGCTCCACTCATCTCTATCGTTGCTCACCTCACTCATATTTCCCTTAGGACGTGTCACCGTGTTACGCAGCTACCACCACACTCGCAAGAGAAGGCACCGCAGCGTGGCACAGACTTCAAGACGCAGGCGTCGCAGAGCTCTTGTGTGACGGTGTCATATGGGCAAAGCTCTACCTCCCAGTGCTCCCAGGCATGTCCGAGGAGACGCAAAAGGCTGCCGCTAGACAGGCACGTAGTACACCCACACTCCTAGTACTGCTCCATCTACTGCCTCTCTCAACGTCATGCCATCCCTCCAGATCACCTCCGGCCACTTCATAGCCCTTGACGCCATATGCCACGCCGTCTGCTCCATGTCCAGGCAGCCAAATCCATCCGAGCGCAAATTCTTCAACACTCTCAAGCGCCGTTGGCCCGAGCTCATGAAACACGTATGATCCCCTTCTGTTCGCTTCATCGCTCATTCCATTCAATCACTCACCTCCTGTAGCTCTGGGACAACCCCCAAAACGCACTTCGTCCCGAGTCTACTCATGCTGTCGAGCGCGCAGTCCTAGCCAAGATCGTGGCACGACTCACCTACATCGATGCTTCATTCATGAGGTCCGCTGCAAGCTCTCTCGTCCCTTCTCATCTCACGATACACGTCCAGAATCATAGATGCAGATGACGACATCACTCTATCCCTCCTCACGCGTTACTACATCCACTGTACCGAGGAACAAGACACGACCTATCTTCTCAACATGCTGACGCTACTCACAGTCCCCCAAGGAGACGCCGCCCTCGTCAAATACCGCAAGGCCCACCCACTACCCAAGACATGGCTCGAACGCATGACGCGCGGAGCGTCCACGCTGCGCAAGCTCTTCGACAAGTGCGGCACCCACCTCACGCAGACGATGAAGTCCGACCAGGGCACCTGGAGCGTGCAAGACCTCATCATCATCCTCTTCGACCTCGTCGGCGAGCAGGGCAAAGCGCACGCGAACGAGGTCCGGCAGTCCGCGTCGTTCTGGACGAACCTCTTCATCTACATGCGGCGCAATGCCGAGCGCAAGATCGCGCCCAGCGACACCAACGCCGAGCGGCGCGCCAAGGGCGCCATCCGCAACGCCATCGGCTTCACCGCGAACTGGATGCACGCGTGCCACTTCGACGCGCCCGCGCAGCTCCGGCCCTTCGTCGAGCTCTGCCTCAAAGCGGACCTCTTCGCCGCGCTCGACCCCGCGATCCCGCGCGTCGCGTCCATGCAGGGCGTCGCCAGTACGTCCTCTCCCGCGCGCCCTCACGGACCCGGCCTAACCCAGCCCGACATCCCACCGCAGTGCAGCTCATCCGGATCTTCTTCTGCGTGGAGAACGTCGCGAAGGCCGCGCCGAGCCTGCTGCAGCACCAGCTGCCGCGGCCGCACGCGGCGCACGCGCTGCTCCTGCTCGCGTTCATGGACCCGCGGACGCGCGCGCCGCGGGGGCCGAGCGAGTTCGACCGCACGGGCGTGCTGCGGCGCGACGCGCGGGGCATGCCCGCGGACGGCCAGTTCTACGACAGCGCGGTCTGGCACATGTGGCACGCGCTCGAGAGCATCGCGAAGCCGCGCGGCGTGTGCGTGCGGCGCGTGTGCGACCGCGCGGCGGCGACGGTGTGCGGGAAGTGCGGTGCGGCGGGGTATTGTGGGGAGGAGTGCGAGAAGAGGTGCGTGCGCTGGCGGGGTGCGCGTGGACGGCTGGCTGACTGTGACGGCGGGGACGTAGGGATTGGAAGGAGCACAAGATCGTGTGTGGGGTTGCTGTGCATGAATTGGAGCCGGGAGCCGGGGGCATACGCCGCATCACCATCCCCGCACAGTCCATGCAGTCGAGCGAGGACTGAGTACTGAAGGCCGGCGGATAAAACTCAAAGCTCAGGAGGCCGTCTATACTGATGCGTGCGCTATCGTCTTCGCTTTGCTTAATCTACCTCACCCATGCTGGAGCTCCGAATGCCTGTACAACAAGTTTTGCTGCCACGAGCCTGAGGCTTCCGTGCTAGTCCTCATGATTGGATTCTTCCGGACGCGAGAGGGACTTTGAGAAGCAAGATGAGTGATAAGAGGAACAAACAGTACCACACAGTGGCTGAGGCGTTTGGCGTTCATTTCCATCCTGCCCCGCGCTCCGGCTACGGTCCTTACTACTAGCACTACCAAGGCGAGATTCGTATAGGAACGTCAGCTCGGCCAAGCCATTCCTGAACCTCAACGCGATGTGCAGTCAGCCTTCGTTCCAGCAAAAGGCAGCAACTCGGAACACGATACAAGGCACTAGGGACCGTACTTGGAGGGCACGGACAGGTCCGGCCTGACATGCATGATACATAGGAAGGCGGTATGTATCTCATCTACTGTCTGCGATCACAACAACAAAGTATCGAAAGCTGCAGGAACGAGCCAGGGGAAATCACGACAACCAGTGCGGCCGCAACGTGTCAGCCTCGGAGTCTGGTCCGCTAACGCTGCTTACGCCTCGACTCCTCAGACAAGGCAGCGAGCAGCTCCGTCTCATCAACAACCTCTCCAGAACCCTGACCCTGCACGAGCGGAACCAGCGTCTGCTTGTCGACGAGGTAGACACGCTGCTGGGGCAGCCCCGCGGCTTGGAGGTTGCGTGACACAGTCTCGCGCGATTCCTTCACGTAACGCTCGCGGGCCTTCGCAAGCGCCACCGCGCTCTGCTCGCCCCCGTCTGCGTCGTCGCTGTCCCTGTCGGTGATGTCTTGCGCGAGGTTGCGGATGTGCTGACGCGCCTTCGAGCGGACGACGTAGGCAGGGATGCGGAACCGCTCGCAGTTCCGCAAGATGGCGATGTCCGTGGCCGTGAACCGGACGTCGAACAGGACCAGGATGCAATCGAGGACGAACAAGCCTTGGTCGGTGAAGTAGACCCAGTCGGGGATGGAGAGGGTGCCGGCGCCGGGGACATCGTACCAGACGATGCGTTTCCCGGGGCTGGGGTCAGGGTAGCGTGCGACGACACTGGTCGTTTCGACGACGCCAGTGCTGGCTGCACCGGGCTCCCCATTCCGGATACCGCGAAGGGCGTTGAGGAGCGAAGACTTGCCGCTGCCGGCGACACCTGCAATGGCAACGTGAAGATAGCCTTCCTGGTACTGGAAGCGCTTCTTTCCGTCGCGGATCTGCTGCAGACTCGGTGTGACGACCGGCTGGGCTCCCTCTCGGAGTCGCCTCTCCGCCGCCTCCTGCTGCGCTCGAGCGTCCGCGGCTACTCTCTCGGCTTCTTGCCTGGCGCGCTGGGCTTTCTGCTGCTCGCACTCTCTCCTCTGACGTTCCTCCTCTGCCCGTCGTCGCGCCTCCTCCACAGCATGCGCTGCTTTCTCAGCCCGTTGTTTCTCTTTTTCGACTCTGCGCCTTTTCTCCTCAGCTTTCCGCGCTTGCTCCTCGGCACGCCGCCGCCCCTCCTCTGCGTGCTTCCTTCCCTTTTCCCTTCGTTGTGCTTCTGCTTCTGCCCGTCGCCTCTGTTCCTCTGCCCGGCGTTGCTTCCCTTCTGCCCGTTTTGCTCCTTCTTGTGCCCGCTTTCGAGCCTCTTCTACCCGTTTCGCTGCTTGGTTTACTTGGCGTTGGCGTTCCGCAGCACTCATATCCTTGCGTTGCGTATGGACCGGAGCTTCGCCAAGGGAGATGTCAAATGTGTGCTTGACGGAGAGCGCGAGTACGTACCGTTTGACCCTCTGGGACAATATTAATACTTAAGGCGAGGCCCACTCTGTGTGTCGTGCGGTTCGATCCCTTGGTCTTGGTTGCCGTACGAAAATGTACCTGCAGGCAGAAATGACGACCTGCAAGCCTTGGACCGCAATAGAAGACGGGCTAGACCCAGAAAGATACTCGCTGTGCCGTCATTCGTTCTTCTACCTGTCATTTACGCAGCCTTCCTTTGCGCACCGCTCTCAGGACTAGTGGCGAGCATCCTATACTGGCGAACAGTGCGTCTGTTGATGCCGTGTGGTTTAGAGCAATACGTAGGGCTGTCCTCTTCTACAGCCAAACCCCGTACCCAAGGTCTGTGTCGCACACAACTCGTCCTGACGTGGTGCGCCCTAATTCACTTTTCGACTATTCAGCTGACGATGGGTCTCTCCCAACAGGCCGTGCAGCTTCCCTCGCTCATGAAGAAACTCCTTCAGCTGTCTGGCCTTGACCAGCTCCCAGTAGGCCTTTAGGTTCTGCGTGACACTCGTGGACATGTTGATCCCTCGCGGCGTCCCGGTATCAAGTACGTTGCACCAGACGAGCGGGCTCGCGGGATTCGAGTTGGGTTAACGTGCAATTACACTGATCTATTGCCCCCTTCCTTCGTCCAGAGACCGCGGAACGTATTGATCAAGGAAATCCTGCCGCTTCTAACGATCCTCGCAACGGCAAAGTAGATGCTGCCTTTCTTGTACTGGAGGCGCAGCTTCGTCACACGGAACTGAATCTGCATACCAATCACTGTAGGGTGAATGCCCTTGCGCAGGCTCCTCTCTGCCTCCTCGCGTGAAGCACGCGCGTCCGCAGCTGCCCTTTCTGCCTCGCGGAGCACCAGGTCTGCCTTTCTGTGCTCCTGCTGTGCTCTTTGCCCTTCAACGGCGGCTCTAGCGCGCCCCTTGTCGGCCCTTTCTGCATCGCCCTCGGCTTTTCGTCTATACTGCTCTGCGTCGCCTTTTTCAACCTTTCTGGGCGGTACGTCGGTGTGTATCCCGGCCTCTTCAAGGTAGACCCGCTGCTCGACCTGGGGCCGAGCGCTGTCTTTCACTGGGCGTGTCTTGGATGACCCACGCAAATCCGAAGACGTCAGCTGCCAGGGGTGCCGCAACGCCGTCCATGATGACGCCTGAGTTGCACCAGCACAAATCTCGCGTATCGCGAGGCCCAGATAATAGAAGAATCTGAAGACTCGGGATCTGTACAAGCAGTGTGAATAGCCACAAATAATCGTCATGGGCCTTCAAAAATCATCGCGCAGAGTACGTCTGTGCTTGTACGTGCTGTCAGAACATATGGTTCAAGTTCAGTCTTATCTCATTCTAGATTTCACAGTTTCTGCAGATGACCGCAAAGGCGAACGTCTACCGCATGCCTTGCGCGTGTTTTCCATGAGCCGGGCTATACATACAGACTGCCGGCGCATACGTGAGGTGGCTTTGGCCTTTACATCATTCGCTCATAAAGCTTAAAGCTCTGCACCGCTCCGGGCTGGCCAACCTTCTCCGTCGTCATGTGCAGTCTGCCGTGTATGACCTGCCGCAAAAAGACGGTTACCCAACGCCTGCGAAAGAACACTGCCACTGGGTGGGACACTCGCTTCCTCAAAACAATATGTTCTTTCTCCGCTGACCCTTGGGGTCTACGCCGATAAGTGCACACGGGCGGGCAATGATGAGGGGAGAGAGATTGATAGGTGACTACAGTCTACAGTACGCGGCACACCCACACGAGATCGTCGCTGGGAAGCTCGCCGCGGCGGAGGTTCAACCTCCCGTTCCGGTACGTGTTCCTCCTAGTTAGGCAGCTCTTGTTCATCGACATCACCCACACCATAGGCCGTGGCGACTGCTCTCTAGGGCCTGTTGTAGGCCATCATCGCGTCGTCTGGCACTGCGGCGGGGCACACCGAGACTAGCAGCAGAAGCGACCTTGTTGCGAGGGGACTGATCGAGACCAATCGTCGTGCGGTGAGTGTAGATGACCTTCGGAACCCTGTGGCTACTCACAAAACCCATATACATCGTGCAGCATCAGGTCTTACTCTTCGAAGGCTATCTGTGCGGTAATGAATACATAGGGCTCATGGAAGCATGTCGAACAAGAGTCTGATTAGTGTGTATCTTCCTTATATATTTGCGTTACCTGAGACACAACTCTGTCCTCAAACACGCAGATCTGAACCATCCGACGCGAGGTCAGTTTGACTCCGCAATCGATGGCCGCCACCGATGATCCTTGTCGGCGCTGCCCTCATAATAAGGCGAGTCTTACAATGCCTCATCTCATGCTTGCGAGCGCGCATCACCATCATCTCGACAATTACACATGGGTATCCTTGATCTAGCTACACAGCAAGGCCTGTATAAACATGTCTCTCAGTGAACTCAGTATGCCACCTTCCATACACCCGCTATCTGCGCCACCTAGAACGACTGCGCTGATACAAAATCACCGGTAGGCCCACTATCTTCCCAGATCACCCCCTCAACCCACGGTCCTCTAGGTTTTCGCCGCCACGAATTGAGGCCTGCCAAGAGCGAGTGACCCAATTCGAACAACCCGGCTTGATTCACCTCGAAGATCACACCATGAACTCAGAATACTACGAACGGTGCACCAGCGGACGTGAAGATGAGCAGCTACTCGCAACCCACAGCGCGGCAAGCTCCACCTCGTCACTTAGCAACCCAGCCCTACTCGCCGTCGAACATCCGGCCGCGTCAACAGGCAACAGCAATCACACAACCGTGTTCCAGGACGTCGCCCGGGTACTGCGCGTCGTATGGTTGGGTGGTGGCGCAACATTGCTCGGCTTCGTCGGGCACTCCGTCGGATGGGTCGTCCTGCACCTTGCAAGCTCAAGCACTGGCCCGGACGTCGGATGTATCGCAGGCATCGGAACAGCTGGTGCGGCTGCCCTGAGCGCACCATCCGTCGCCTTCTATCTCGCCGCCACATCCCTACTGAGGAACCAGAGGCGGACACCGACTGCGAGTGCACAGTGCTCCCCAAATGCTTGTCGGAGGGCTCATGCAGGCCATCACCGGGCACGGCGCGGCGTGGGGAGACGCTGCGCGTTCGTTGTCGTCTTCGTCTTGTATGGCGCGGCGTCGGGGGCGCTCGGATCGGCGATCCTCAGCTCAAAGTGCGAGACTCACGCATTGTTCGCAGCGAGCGTCGGGGCGACTGGGTGGTTTCTACTTGCGCTAGTCTGCGTGGTATGTGAGAATATCTTGCGCGAGCTGAGTGCCCTCCAAGAAGCTGGGACCGAGGGCGTAGAAAGTCTCTTGAGCATATAAGGGACTGTGTGCATACGTGAGGGTGTCGGCTTGTCATATCGTCCACCATTGGTAGTCCTGTTGTGAATCGTAGAACATGAGCACTGGCATATACACAGCTTCTTCGTTGAGGCGCATACACCATCGACGCGGATATATACATGCGGCGGCGTTCCCCATGATTTGCTTCCCGTAGCTGTGCGAGTTTGGCTTACCACGTAATCTGAAGTGCAGAGGGGCCGTGCACCTCAGACCGTCCAGCGAGAGAAGTCCCCCGCAAGGACGATACAAGATGGACAACCTCCCCGCGCGGGATGTCTCTCCAACTCTCCCAATCCTCCGTGTTGCCGAGTTCCCTGTTTCGCGAAAGGATACCCCGATCTGGAGGTACGGTATCTCGCTGGCAACGATGCGGAGCTCGCTGGCGACGAAGGTGAAGAGGAGTGATGCAGGAAGTAGGGCGCATTCACCGCAGCCGTCCACTGTCTCCATGCGTGCGGCGTGCCCCGTGCTTCACGCTGAGTAGTGGATGCATGGACCATTCCGCGCTGGACATTTGCAGTTGACGTCGTAGGCCGTGACATCGAAATGGAATGGCGTCCGGGGCGGTGCACTATGCAGGGTGAAGAAGGGAGTGGCTCTGCAAACTGACTGAGGACAGCATGAGTCGCGCGAGCTAAGAGAAACAACAGAGTACGTACACGGAGCACGAGCTCAATAACCTCCCGCACGCCCATTCTGCATAACTCCCCGAATGGAAGTGGCCAGAGGCCTGGTTAGGAGGAATGGTAGCGGCAAGAAGTGATGGAGTGTGTCAAGTGGTAACATGGTCGCAACGTCCTGTGCAGTGAGTTGGACGGTAGGGGGTACAAGGCGAAGTGAACGCGAGCATTTATAGGGTTGGTCAAAGGAGTTTCACGTGGGGGGGAAGGGTATGCGGGGCCACTGGAGGCGTAAATCTCGTTGTCCATCGGTCAAAGCGTATGCTGGACGAGTCATTGGTCAAGCAATGTTTTCCCGATGCCACTGATTGTTCTGCTCATGTGAGCAACAAACAATAATCGAAGCGGCGTAGCTCAGCTTTGTCCTGGACTCCTGTCCGAGTCTGTCCTCCCCCCGGCCAGGTTCGGATGATTCGACCGCAGCGCTGGCGGCACCCTGAGCAACTCTCCCTGAAGCGGAGTCGGTGGAATGGTAGGCAATGAGGACGAGAAAATGCGGAGCAACAGCGTAGTTCGTCGAAAGCAGATTGTTCTGAGGACGTGAACGTCAGGAAGCGACTCGGATGCAGCGTCAGCGTGATGACGCGTCTGTGGCTGCAGATCGGGGCGCGATCTCTGTTGCAGCGTGCTCGAGCTGTATTCGGCGCCCTCGAGACCGCGATCCGAGTATGTCTTCCCTGGTTGAATGGTGAGTGCTCTCAAAAGCAAGACCCTTCGGCGCCGTTTGAACATTCAGAACAGAAGGCCACCAGATCGTCACCTTGAGCTGCGCGACGGACGCGTGTTTTACGGCAACATTTGGGCAGCAAGACAGTGTCTACTCGCATAACGTGTAAGTGCATCTTGCCAGAGCTACGCATACTGGGAGCAGCTGAAATCACCCAGCGAAGAAGAAACTACGCGCATATTCAACGCGAAGGTGGCGGTTGAGGTTGCTTGCGAAAGCCGCCGAGCACTAACGTTCGGTCTATGATCGTGTCCGTAGAGCGTAGCCAGCACCAGTGCATACACAGCCTTTGTTGAAGTTGCTTACGTGATCAATGCGAACGTACATGCCGGGCTACAAGTAAACGTCTGCTTCGCACGCAAGCACGATAGCAAAACAAGTGAGAAGCCAGGAAATGGCCATGCACCTCGGACAGTCCAGCGAGAGGAGTCTCCCGCGAGGACGGCACAAGATGGATAGCCACCCAATGCAATGTCGAGGACGTTGTGACCAGCTGCGACGGCAGCAACCGGCCGAGATGCAGCCGACGTCGACGCAACCGGTGCGCTCTCCTTAGGTGAGATGGCCTGTGCGGGGGCTGCACCGGCCATCTCTATGTCCACACTGGGTGCAGTCAGCATGGCCCGAGGGAATATTGCTCCCCGCCTGGGGTGGTACGTAGTTCTTTCTCCCGGCTTTTGTCAGCAGTGCCCGTGCCGTTACACATTCCTCGCTGCATCAGGGCCCGAACACTGTCCGGACAGTCGACCCGCTTTTCCGCGACCTCCTCCGGTCAGCGATCTTCAGGACGCGCGCGTGAGCGACGCCAAGCTGTGGCGGCGCAATGACAGGGAGGTAGCGGGTGCAGTTGGGGCACCTCCTTGCGCGCAGGCGGAACGCCTTCTTCGATGGGTCTTTTGCGAGGGCCTGACACGCCTCTCGTGCGGCAAGACCGCGGCAGTGAGTCCATGGGACGCGGTGTACGCAGTTTGGCTTCTTTTCGTCTGTCTGCATGTTGACGCAGACATCGTCGCCTGGCGCAGATACGCCACTATGGAACACACTCCCGAGCGGAATGAACGTGTTGGGGGACAAGTGTGGTGGCACAACCGCTTGCAGTTGGAGTTGAGCTGCGAAAGGCCGCGCTTGGCCCTGTATCACGAAAGGCCGTGGGGAAGGTTGAGGTACTACGCCCGCGGTGGGCCACTTCGGAACGAACGGTGGGGCGGGAACCATAGGCGGTGAGGGTAACTGCATAGGTGGCGCAGTCCACTGTGAGCACAGGTCGACAACGTGAGCGGGATTCATGCACAGACAACGGTAACCACATACTGAATTCACTGAGGTCCACGCTTCTTGGACTCAGGTGGCCGGGAGACCGTAGGGCGGGCAGGCAGGGTTCTTGCCTCTCCAGGTCGTCTGCAGAGGACTACTTCAGGTAACTCCTCTCGTCCTCCAGTCGATCACGTCGTTGTCTGCATATGCATTCTCGACCATTGGATTGCTACGCCGACTCGGACGTGAGCGGTAGCTGTGCTTCGTGTCTCCCGTTGTGTGGACGGGGTGCGCGCTCTACATTTTGCACTTCATGCCAGCAGGGGTGAAGTCGGCGGTTACGGGGCGGGGAAACGGTGTGGTACAGCCGAGTGGCAGTCGCTGCATGGCGTTGTTGAGGCCTGGGTAATGCCCGTGGCAGCGAGGGTGGGAGGAGGTAGTCGCTCGGGAACCCGACCTGAGAGCATCGTCAGTCGCACTGGCATGGACAATTGAAGGAAAATACACACACTACACAACGATCTCGGCGGCAACGGTTACGACCGCTTGACCAGGCTGGCAAAGGGCTGGCCGGAGGCCTGGTTAGGAGGAATGGTAGCGGATTGTCGAGAAAAGGGTAAGTCTGGTGGCAACATGGTCGCAATATGATTCTGAATAAGGCGGTAGCGAGGGAGTGTTGTGGAGGGACTGCGAGCTACGTTCTGGGATTTATACGTTCCTCGGAAGGGCCCAAGCGGGTGTCAGGTTAGGCCGCGCTACCGCGAACCGGGCGGAGGACGCTTTGCGAAACTGTCCATGGTTCCGTCTCACTTTGATGCATAGCCACAAAGCCAGCATTCCGGGTAAGCATTTGAGTGCCAACCAATAAGCGGGGCATACGTCAGCCTTCTCGGATATACCTCAGGGGCGAATACGCTTACCGTTCTTTTGCAGCTATTGTATGTGTGCAACATAGTGTACGCGTGGAGTGGACGCGACTCGGACCCTGAGCAGCATGAAGTCACCGCGGCCGCCACTGTCTTTCCTATTGTAGCTGATCGAGGGAGGTGGCGGAGATTCGCGTGGGGTCAGGGAGACGCGGTGGGCATTGAAACGCACAGCAAAGACGCGCAGCAGTGGCATAGCCCTTCGATCGGGTCCGGATCTGGTGCTGCCACCGACGCGTCTTGGGCGCTTTCCGCCCTCTCTCCTCCTCGCGGGATCGTATACACGCCACAATTAATGGCTCTTGCACTGGGCGTCAGGAAACAGCAAATACAATGTCTTGTTCTGTCGCCGGCCTCTTGAGACAGCACCGGAGAGCCGCTTTGAGTGCATACTACGTGAGTGGCGGCGCATACTATACATGGAAACTTGCTACTAATTGTTCCTGCTTGCAGCGATCAGTTCAAAGCGACACAAAGCCGACAGCCGCAATTTACCGTGTATCGGAAGCCATTTGCCGACAGTCGCCTGGCAAGGGCCGTCTACTCTAAATACGCACAGCGTCAACCCCCCTTCCGCATTCAACGCACCCACGTTCGCAGCATCCCTGAGACCTAGGCCCTCATGATCCCGTACATACGAGCCTCTCATACGCAAGCCACTCTGGCCGTGCTACCATTCCTCCTAACCATACCCGTGCTATATCGTCCTCGCCGGCACCGAACCATTCGTGTGCACGCGTGTGATGCACACACTGCCGGTGTCGAGAATGGGCACGCCGCTGCACTAAGCCGTGAGTGCACTATCGCCTCGACTCGTACATCAAATCCGCTAAACCTTGTGTTAGGTCATATCCCTTCTGTGCTCTCACAGAGATCTTCGCAACCTCATAGCAGTGTTCCTGTTCTCTGCAAAGCCCACGACGCGACCGTTCACGTACGTCTGAACTCCCTCCGATGTGTGCGACCCCCTCTTACACTCTTTATGCTCAAGCTTGCGAGGTATCCAGCGCCTTGAGGGGGCGTGCGCTCATCATCACCTGCGCGGCATCCGGGTGTGGCGCGATATGCACATATAATTACTGTCCGCCCTACGAGCACGTCCGTTCGTTCTCATCCGCGTAAAGCGATCGCCGAAAACACCTCATCGAATGAGGTCCTGGGCCACGTCGGTTGGGAAGTGGAAGAGGTGCCGCCCAATTCGAAGGGGCCATGCTGTTGCAGATCATCGATACATCTCCTGTCACCCAATTGACAAGCGGATACCGGGGTGCAAACTCAACAGAGTCACTGTTCAAGTCCAGGTTCGTCCTCCTTTTGGTTTTGCCAGATGCTTGCATGTCAATTAATACCATCGTTCGTAGTGCCCAATGCACGATCGGTGGCACTACTCGACGACAAACGTCCTTGGTGTGACATGCATATGTATATACCCACGGAACTGAGCTTCGTACGCCACTCCCCTTCCCCCTATTCTACCACCCCATCAGCGAGGTACGCCCATCTCGATTTCAGCAACTCGAGCATCCGCAACTGACCACTTTACCAGCCCTTCTAGCTGTTCCGATCAGGACGCATCCCCTGCTGTGGCGCCGCCACCGCGTCACTCGGGCCGCTCTGGCTAGGAAGGACCCATGCCACGCACGAGACTCCCTCGGGCATCACCCTCTGTCCGTCCTGCAAGCAAGCCCATTCGTTCTCATCCCGGCAAAGCGACCGCCGCAAACGCCTCATCGAACGAGGTCCTGGGCCACATCAGTCGTGAAGTGGAAGAGGTGCCGCCCAATGTGTATGCAGTCTGATTCGGAGAGTTCTCTGAAGGGACCATATGTATTGAGTCGCACTTCCTTCTAGTGGTAGGGCTACTAGTAGTAGTCGGTACCAATATTGTGCTTACCACATCCGGCTCATATATGAAACACTGCAACGAGAAGATGGATGAACTCAGACTTGCACATCCGGTTTGTACGCAGCAATGGCCGTGTGGTCACTGCAATGACACGTCTGTGGCTCAACGATCTCAATCGTAGCGTCGCGACGTGGCGCTTATATAACCGAGACCTCGTCAGCGACTTCAAGTCTGTCGGCGACCCAGCACGGTCGCTCGCAAACGTGTTCCCTGTGACCGTCCTTCACATTCTGGTAGCCTTTTGTGTCCTCGGACCTACTCGCTCGTATCTCGCTCGCGCCGGCGTATCGACATCTGGTAAAGCGGGAGCCCAGTGGCAGCAGACATCCTCTGTCGTGTCTGAGTAGCAATATCGAAGGGTGGTGTTCTCCACTATGCCGCTACACCGTTGCCCTGATTCACTCTCACCACTCTCATTTCACAAGAAGTCCGGTTAAACACGACACGGATCTGATGCAAGTCGCTTCGTCCTACTTGTTGTCTCGCTGCATCGGCTGCAGCGCTCATGCTGTTCGTGCGATGCCAGTGATCACACAAGCCTCAGTCTTCTACTACGCACACCGCTGCGGCCCAAAAACCAAAACTTCAGCCGATCTCTGACAATAAGACAACTCTGTCCACGGTTTGCTGCCGAGCCGCCGTGCTCTTGGTTACGCAGCTTTAACCACATGAAATACTGTCTGGAGATCGATCTTCTAGTTCAAGGGAAGTGAACCTGCCACTGCTTCGTTTATCCAATACGCTACTCTGCGTAGGGCAGAGCTAGAACCACGACCGCTAACCGTAAATAGCAGGATACGCCACAAGCACCTACATAGCCCGCCTAGATTTATGATAAAAGGGCGGGCTCCAGGACGTACGACACCCACCTTCCCACGTCTCCGACCAGCCAGCAAGCGTTAAAATCATCCCTCTCGGCCATGACACTCCCGTTGTTCTCGACGACGCGCTCCGGATATGCGCGCATACCCTCCTCTAGCTCCAAGACGGCGGGGATGGTAACCACGCCACTCATCTCCTCGCCGGCTTCGCACTCAACCGACACACTCGTCGTCGAAGACCCCCCCTCGCCGTCCCTGACGAAGCTCAGTACATGGACACGTCTATCCAATCCGAAGTGGGCCAACATCAAGGCTCGATTGCCAGCTCTCGAATCCGGAACACTTACGAACGTCCTCTTCGACTACGTCGCCTACTGTGTCACTTTCGCCTTCATATCCGCCGTCTGCAGCGCACTATTGAACCTCCTCGGTGCTCTGGTCCTTGCGCTCGGCGGCGAGCCGTACACGAACCACGGCGTTGAGCTAGTCGGGGCCGGCGCGATGGGCGGGGCGATCCTCTCTGTCGGCTTCGTCACCATAGCATGGACCCACAACCGGCTCGAGACGATATACGAGCGAACGCACAAGATATATGCGCAGCCCTCGGACCTGCCCTTGTCGCGCCTCCGCCGAAATGAAGACCCGACGCTTGCCCATCGCCATCGGGACGCGGTCACAAAGTGGTGTTTCATTGTCGCCGCGCCTGTGTGCGGAATCGTCGGGCCTGCGGTCGGTGTCCTGATCCTCAATAGATACAGCATGGCGGAGGGCGCGTTGACTACGGCGCATGGTTTCGCTTGTGGCGGCGCTGGGGTGGCTGTGATCGCCGGTATTACGATACTTTGCAGATCTGTGTGCTACGTAGCAGACTGTTCCTGTGATGGAGACGATGACTAGCTGTGGTTCGGACGATCAGTATTGGAATCTAGGAATCGGGATTGTGGCAATGGTTGGTCCCAAACTCAGTAGAATGTATTGGTGGGACGGGCTCATTGTGTTCCTCAATCTCCAGTGTAATTCGCGTATTGTGAGCACAAATATAGCGCAGAGAACTAGTGAACGTTCTGATTTACACTGTCTAGCACAAATGTACTGAGGCGCGAAGCATCTCAGCTCTGTCCTATACTATTAGTAGTAACACGTGCACGCTCTGCGGCAGGAAAATTCAGTAAGCCATTTGTACGAAGGACAAAACCAATAACAATAACGAAACAGCTTGTACCTTGACCGGCGATGCGAACTATGGCTGCACATATCAGAGCTCCCCAGCGGAGCACTGCTCTAGCTAGGTATTGTATTCGAGGCCAGAGCAAGGCTGCACTATTGTATCGCTCTAGGACGCGCGTCGACATCTCGCGTCGCGCTGGGGACTCGGCATAATAGCTCACATTCCTACATGTGCGCCACGAATCTAGAGCCCACAGCGGCACTGATGGGCATTGTGGGAAGGACCTCTCGCGGCATAAAACGAGGGATCTGGGGTTGTAGTGCACCTCAATAACCGTTCCATTGACATCGCAACCAAGTACCTTCATCACCTTTCTCAGCGAGCGCGCAATGTCAATCCGCCTCCCAGAATCCGACCCCGAATTCGCTGAAGGCGTGGCTCCCACCGACTCTCCCGACGACTCTTCTTCCGATTCAGGCGAGTACACGGACGACGAATCTGTGGAGACAACGGAGACGCTGCCGAGATGGGCTTCTCCGTCGAATACGCCACGTCAAGTAACCTGGTTAACCCTGCTCGGATTCGAGGTCTACCGCGATCTCGCCATCATCATCTGTGCAAGCATCGTTATCGGCGCAGGCTACGCCGGTATTACCAACGCTTTGGCTTGGCTGCTCGTCCTCCGGTGGCGCGAGCCCTATGCCAGCCACTTCGACGTCGTCAAAGACAGCATAGACGGAGCAGCCATAATCTCGGCATGGGCCGCAACCGTGATCACAGTGACCGAACATTGGCAGGAACGATTCCGTGTCCTACGTGCCGCATACGGCAGCTCGCAGGATCCCCTGGCATACGAGCCATACATGCCTCCGCTCCGGAGGCTCGCTCGACGCTCTCGATACGTGAAGCGCATGATGACGGTGTGGTTGGGGGCTGGCCTTCTTGCGTGCGGGATCCTTGGGCCAGTGTTGGGGGGCTTGGGTCCGCAGGGGACATGCGGCGAGGGAGATCTAACCACCTTGGAATCTGGGTTATGTGGCGCCATCGGTACCTGCATAGCCATTGTGGTCGCACTAGTCGTCATGCGGTGCCGGCGCCGAGAGCCTGAAGCAGATGAAGCGGGGTATGCCAACTAGCCTGTAACGCGTTGGTGAAGACAGGGTGTATTACAGAATAGCAAACACGTCGTTAGAGGCCTACCTTCTTCCAGTAGAATGCATAGGCTGTGCTCCTCTTGACTAACGGCAGGTTATTTGACGCACGTATGATTTATAGGCTGAACGGGTGCGAGGGGTAATAACACATCAACAAATCTACTAGTCGTGCAGCAGCTACATTCCCCATGAGTTGCAGTTTGATCCTCATCGATGAAGCGTCACTCACGGCCTCAGTTTTCATTAAGGCGGCTTTCCACATCATCACCATGGTCCTGTGACGATGACGGACGGGCACTCGAACCGTGACGACCTATCAGACCGCACAGACCATGGTGGCAATCACGTACCCGCTTGCTGGGTTCTCCCCAGATCTCGAATAGCGCTTGCGGGCAGCCCGACTCCGATTCGTATAAATGGGGTCGCAGCGACGTTCGCGTGCTTGGTTGTACAGGACACCTAGAACAGTTCAGCAAGGATAGCTTCCCCGAGGCTCACGACGCGCTCACCAGACATAGTAGGCATGATCCCCTCTATCATATTGATACGTGCCCCTACACTTGAGTCAGCGATGTACCGCCGTCCCACGATACCCGTGACGTACCCATAAGTCTATGTAACTTCATGCGGTGGGCACTCTAGACCAAAGACCTTGAAGACGGCAGGCCAGATATACCCATTAAGCCGCATTTCAATCTCAAGGTCTTCCAGAGTATGATCCATTCTGTGCTGTTCCTTGCCGCAGTTCACGCGCAGGTTCGTGATGATAATACTATCGACGTAGCCGCGCACATCCGCCGTAATCTCCTGGTACGACACCAGGCAGGTGCATCCCACACACGAGGTCGCGGGGGGGCAGGGTCGGGGCGCTCGTACGTGGAGCCCGCAGCGTATGAGCTGGACCATGAGCTCGTCTGGCAGCGGGACGAACTTGTCGCCAATCCGCGCAGCCTTCTTCACCGCATGGCACACGCCGATCCAGAGCGAGGGAGGGAGGCGGACGTCGTCAGATTCGAGTAGTCAGCATAGTCGGACCAGCCATCCCTCGAGCGCTGCAGGATCGACGTTCAGGCTCACGTAGCGGCGTCCATAGCCCTGCAGGTGCCAAAACTCCGTGACCTCCTGCAGGAACTCTGTCGCCTCGGCGAGGAAGGGTGTCTCCGATGCACCCGCAGCAAAGAACACCGCACTGACGTCGGCGTCCCTGGAGAAGTCGAATGTGGCGGAAAATGAGGTAGGGAGGGCGTATGCGGTGTGGACATTCTTCTTTGTAGAGAAGTGAGGTCATTCGGGATACCTGCGACGGCCTCGCCCACGATCTTTGGAACAGATGAGTTTGCAGAGGAGTCCAGTAGCCATACGAGGGCCTCGTAACCAAGCATATCGACATTTTCCTTGACAAGTCTAAGCTCTCTCTCCCTCGGCGCCGATATGAAGGGCGAGAGCCGGCGTAATCCAACTACGCCGGAGCATAAGCCCCGAAGATGAGCGAGTTAGCTGTGTACAACAAGCAATGTGTCGCTGATTGCGGTCTTGTATGACTGAGTAGTCAGGGAAGAAGAGGGGCAGGGCATTGAATGACACGTAGAGGCAAAAGGTGGCACCCGTTATCGCTACGAACAGACCTACGTGGAGAGGCTCGAAAAAGACGGCGAGACCGGCGAGGAACAGGAACAGCGCCAGATGCAGCAAGATGGGGAGGACGTCGATAATGAGTGGAACTTGCCATTTCCACAAGCGCAGAAATCGGTACTGGCGTGCGAGGACCCAATCGCGTTGTGAACCAGAGACGACTGAGACGTAATGCTGGAGCCACTGCTTGACGAGGACGGCAAAGAGTGCTGACGAAAGTGCGATGGTGAGGCTAGCGATCCAGAGGCCATTCACCCAGAAGTCAGATGGCTGGCCTGTCGAGTCCCCGGGTGCGTACGGAGAAGCCGCAATATCATCTACAGACGATTCGCTAGCGGCAGCGCGCTGGATGGCAATGAGTTGTGCGAGGAGATAGTTGTTTATTGTGGTGGGATCCTGTAGGGCGGTAGACGACTGTATCAGGAACGACGTAATCACCGCAGAGAACAGTGGATCAAGAATAGTGAATGCCAAACGTACGAAGACCAGGAAGACATCGAGGGTATCCTTCCACCCGCTAACCATGTCCGAATCGAAGGCGTCGGCTTTGTCACCGTAGACTCTCCATATGCGCGCATTCGGTCCTGCACCTTGGAAGGGCGGGTCGGGCGCATACTTGGCTTCATAATCGTGCGCGCTGCCTCCTGATACACGTTCGGGTTAGTGAGCTTGTGCGAGGTAGGGTAAGAGTGTATGTAACGAACCACGTTGCACTGAGTGAGCAGCCCTGCCAGTGGTGTCTTGCGGGATGAGACCGAATAGCTTCCTGGCACGATCATGGCGCATTGGGTCGCTCAGGGTTCTAGCCTGAGACGGCTGGCCATGGTTATTCGCACTGGTCACGAGGAACAACGTCTCCGCCATTCCCCCGCCGCTCTCATCTGCCACCTTTCTTCGTCTCTAAGCACGCCTGCGTACCCTCGCCTCAATCGACCATGACCACCGCAAAGATCGTCTACGGCACAGCCTGGTGTGTACGCGCCGGGGATACATCGCGCGAGTGCATTCATGAGACGTCGCAGGAAGAAGGGGCGGACCACCGATCTCGTAGCCAGCGCGGTTCTCAATGGGTTCCGAGCTATCGACACAGGTGCGTTCTCCATTCTCAGTGACGTCTCGCCCCTTCCTAACGTAGCGCAACAGCTGGTCAGCCGAAACACTACAAGTACGTACCACGCGCGACACGCCGTAGAACCACCGCTGACCCGCAGCCACTCGCAGCGAAGAACTCGTAGGCGAGGCTCTGGAGATCTTGCAGACAAAGCACGGCATCAAGCGCGAGGATCTCTGGATCCAGACCAAGTAAGCCCGTCTCCATCCATTCCCTTCTCTCCCAACCTCCCTCCTTCCGCGAAACAGGTTCACCTCGCTCGGCGGACAAGACCGCACTAAGCCGCTCCCCTACAACCCAACCGACCCGCTCCCCACGCAAATACAGTCCTCCGTTCAGTCCTCCCTGCGCAACCTCCGTACGCCCTACCTCGACGCCCTCCTCCTGCACTCCCCGCTCCCCCGCCTCGCCGACACCGTCGCGGCCTGGCGCGCACTGATTGCGCTGCAGGACGCAGGCACAGTGCGCACGATCGGCGTGAGCAACACGTACGACGTGCGCGTGCTCGGGCAGCTCGAGCGTGAGACGGGGCGCGCGGTGCAGATTGTGCAGAATCGCTGGTTCGAGGGGAACGCGTGGGACAAGGAGGTCTGCCGCTACTGTCGCGAGCGTGGCATCCAGTACCAGTGAGTCTTCTCCGTCTTTGTTGTCCTGCGGCGGCGAGGCTGAATGGTTGGATGGTGGTTGTTCGTAGGTCTTTCTGGACGCTGTCAGGCTCACCATCACTCCTCAAGCACCCGAGCGTGCGCACGATCGCACAGGCGAAGCATTGCACACCGGCCCAGGTGCTCTTCAGGCTCGCGCAGCTCCACGGCGTCACACCGCTCTCGGGGACGACGAAAGAGGAGCACATGCGGGAGGATATCGCGGCGGAAGACATTGACTTGTTTGGAGAAGTGGAAGGAGGGCAGGGCGATGGTGCAGCAGTGAGAGAGATCGAGCAACTGGTCTGGGGCAAAGGGGCAACTTGAAGGAAGGCAAACCGCGGTTGTACGATAGCCAGTGGAGAGAATGGCACTGATGCGAACTCGGGGCTCAGCAGCCATAGCTCCGGCAAAGAGTGACAGGCACACGGTTGCACGATCGGCACACCTCAAACGAGAGGACTCTCCCGTGCGAAGAGCGTCAGTCGAGCGTCCGTGTTCCAAGGTATGGCGGGACGCTTGAGCGAGTCTCCGGTTTCTTTGCGGGTGGGCAGAGCCTTTTTCCACTGCCCCCCTTCGCCGAGAAGGAGGTAGCGCTGCCCAATCCCCTCGAATTTGGCGCGGACTTGCATGACCGCGCATGCTTCGTAAGGGTTGGGCTTAATCAAGCGAATGGTGCGGAAGCGCACCAGCTGAACCTCCGTGGAGGGGGGGGGATCGCAAGCAACCCCGACGGCGGCAGGGCCTCCCATGACTTGCGCCCGGAGTTCCAGTCCTGGATGGTGCGGTGGCCGGGGACGGGCTTCGGTTGGGCCCGTGAGTTTGCAGGATGTGTTTAGGAGTACTTCCCTCATTCCAAGGCTCTGGCCACATTTTGACCTTGAATGCAACACCGCTCCACCATGCATTGACCACGAGTCCGACGTGCGTCAAGTTATGGCATGTCCTCGGGGACTGCCCTCTGCTGCGCGACTGGGCTCCCTCTCATAGGCCTGTCGGGCGGAAGAGTCTACAGTGCGTCGAGTTACGGCATGTTCTCTGGGACTGCCCTCTGGCTGAGCAGCTGGTCTCCCCTCGAGGCCCATCGACTCAAAATGGGTCGTCCTGTGAAGGGAGAGACTCTGGTGCGTCAGTCATGGCATGTTCTTTGGGAATGCCCTCTGCTGCGTGACTGGGCTCCCTGCTCAGATGCTCGCCGAGATAGAGGTAGCGAAATACATCAGGCCGGGGTGCTCTAACAGGACTGCCTCCTATGATGATTCTGAGTTTACGGGCCGATGTCAAGTGGCAGCTCCTCGCCCGTGCTCGTCTCAGTTGTGCATGTCTAGTGGCTCTACATGGCCTCGGTGCTCGTTGCAGTACTACAGGTGATGAATGGCTGCAATTGAAACTGAATGGTGTCCGCTGTCCGTTTGTGACTCTCATGGCTGGTACATCACGTGAGATACGAACACGTAGGGTCGCACTACGTGATGAGTCATTTTCAGGGTGGCTGTGACCGGTGGCTGATACTGTAAAGGACCACGTCAGCCACAAAAGTGCACAGATGGCTTAGTGGTCTACGGGCGACTTCGTCGTGGAAGAACGACCACTGCCACTGATCACCACATGGTCCCATCAGAGTCCGACGACTTCCATCTGGCCACTCTGGCCCAAGGTCCCGCGAGCATTCCAGACCGCACACGGTCAGTCTCGCCACAAGGGACGCACACCACGGGTGGTTCCCCAGGGGTTGAGAACATGGCTAACCCACAATTGGTGAACGGCACGGAGGTATTACCTGCAAACGATGGCAGCGTATCCGATGCCCGAGTGGTGGCTGTAAGTCGTTGTGACTTGGCGACAATGGTACACTCATCATGACGTCCACCGTGTATCTACAGACACCTTTGGCGGCTGTAGCTAGCCTGCCAGAGGCCGCCGCGGATCATTTCGATGGCCTATTGCATACTTCATCTGCTCCACCTTCACCGGGGAAGCGCATAACACGAGCACAGTCTGCGTCGACGCTTGCCCCTGAGGCCGGCAGCACGGGGGGGGCTGTCAAGAAGCAGGCGCGGAAGGCTTCATCAAAGCCGATGGATGTTGGTGGCCGCGACCTCACGTCTATGACAACGGAGAGCTATGCGAAAAACTTGCCCGCGCTCGTCGACAACCTCATGCGTATCTACGACCGGATCGAGGAAGTGCGTGCGGACGCGCAGGCCGACAACAGCCGCTTGAACGACTCCCTAAGGCGGGCCTTACAGTCGATCGAGGGACTCGATGCCAAGCTCTCTTCACAGATCACTGCGAAGATCGCGTCTACCGTCACCAATACGCTCGACAGCCGAGCCGCACCTACCTTAGGGGAGCCGCACCTGCGAGCGCTGCAGAACGCGCACAATACACTTGTGGCAACTATGGAGTCCCGTCTCACCGAGCTCGACAGCACAACACAGGCACTCCGGGCAGAAGTGGAGGGGCTGACCACGAAGGTTGAGGCGCTCTCGATTGCTCACGCCGGTACAGATGGGGAAGTGGCATACCTACGAGACAGGGTATACGAAGACGGGTATTACTCCTCCTTGGCCCATCTCCAGCCCCCTCCACCCGTGCTACCTCCACCGCCACCTCCAACGGCTCCAACCGGCACACCGGTGGCGCCCGCGACCCCCGCTGCCGTATCGAGGCCGATATTCGGAAACAACAGTCAGACGGTGACGTCCATGCAGAGGCCGATGTTCGGAAACAACAGTCGGACGTTTGGTATGCCACCACCCCAGAAGTGTCCGCGGTACGAGAACCCCTCTCGCTCATCCACAGTGCCGTCGGGGGGCGGTGGGCCATCTACAAGCGCCGGTGCTAATGGCTATTCGACCAGCGGGCCGAAGTATGTCCGTTTTGGACCGTACCCGTGGAAGCTGGACGAGGATATCAAGGGGCAATTCTTCCGTTGCACGGCGGCTGTGCGCGAGACGGTGCGCATTGGACAGAGAGCAGTCGTAAACGTCTCACTCGAACGCGACGTGCATTTCGTCTCTGTCACGTTCAAGAACGCCGGAGAAGCATCCAAGTTCGTATCTGCATGGGTCCCGGATGGATCACTGGATGGTACGGCCGCGTCCTTGGTCTCCATGTAGGCTTACTGTTACATGTCACGGCTACATGCTCTAAGTGTGTATGTAGAGCCGAGTCTGAATATCATCTGTTGCGTGTCGCCAGCTGGAATG
>KE504265.1:0-44136 GCA_000344655.2 Fomitopsis schrenkii | reverse complement strand
GGGAAGGCGAGCGGGGAGGCGGGTGCGGGCATGGGTATCGGGGACTCCAGCGGGTGTACCTCTGCCTGCCCTACATTGAGGAGGAGGAGGAGGAGGAGGGGGGGGGAAATGGTATTTTAGCTCTCATCTCACAATGTTGTCATTTGGATGCCCGCGTGCAATGTACATTCTTGTTCAAGTATTGGACTTGAATGACGGAGATGTACAGTTGAATGACAAGGGCAACGTCTTGAATGGCCCATACAACCGCCGACAACCGTATTGAATGACGATTAACTCAGGCATACAACGAGCTTGTCTTTCATTGTATGGTGATATCTTGCAACCGCTGACATACGTCTTGCTACCCAATGACGTCGCTCGTAGGCGTCTGTTATCTGACCAAGAGTACCGCAGATGCACATTGCAACCTAACCCAATAATGAAAGTGGTGCTGGACTATGGGTATGTCTCGAAGATGATAATTACATGTGAGATAACTAATACAACCTGATACAATTCTAGATTATTGTCGTGCACTTTGGGCGATGCCACTCACCATCTACGCATATGCAGATATCGTACGGTAAGTGCCATTGCCATTATTCTGCATCGCATACGCCCGAATACTGAGTGCTGAGAGCCTTATGTAGCGCCTCCGAGAGCGGCCAGAGTGAGTCCTTTCGGTCAGTACATTGCAGTCTCCGAGTCGTATGCATACCGAGTCTAAGAATCTCCGAGTCTCTAGTGCGATTTGATCAAGTGGGCCCTCCGAGCAGAATCATGGCGAAGGCGGCTCACAATCCAAAACGTTGTGAACATGATCGTCGGGACACATGTATTGACGTATTGGCGTCCTACTAGGTGGTTGCCTTGACCTAGTCACTAATGATCCACCGCGGCTAGCAATGTTGTCACCACTTCAATTCTCAGGACCAAATCATTCATCGTCGGAAAATGTCAGGATTCAGGCAGAAGGATGGCAACACCGGTATCAAAAATGTATGTATGTATTCTGAGCGAGGCTTGCACATGATATGGTCGAAGTCAGTCGAGGCCTCTGCGAACACTATCGTGAATGGTGAATGCTCAGTACTCAGCGGTCAGCAGTTCAATCACAACCATCGCATGACGAGCTTGCTGCCTGACATATTCTCGTATGCAATCGAGACGATGCAGTCCGACTTAGCAAGCGTTGCAAAGAAGCAGTAGTCGATACTAGTATTGGGCTACGAGCGCATTACACATCGAGGATAGTGTACATCTACTGAAAACAATATAGTCTAGAATTATATCATTTATGCAGGTGAACCCTGTGTATGTGCATCGCCAGACCGTTGCCCGGGATGTTGCGGCCGCAGCCCGACCACCCACAACTGACCAACGTCGGGCGATTCGTGCTGATCATGTGCGTGCTCATGAGATGAGCATTGATCTCTTGGAGCGATTGTCCGAAGGTCTGACCGCATGAATTGAAACGGCAGGGGACTTGCGTTGTAGCAGACATTGAAGTATGACTTGATGGTATGAACTTCCTTGCAAGTCTAACGGTTGAGCTTCTTTGGGCACGGAGATGATGTAAACGACTCACCGGTACGAATTAGAAAAAGGGCTAGTGTGGATGACAGAATGTCTCTTGGTCGAGGAATTTATGATGCCGCTACAATGCACATCCGTGAATTTATACACAAGGATGAGTGGATAGCCTACCACAGCTAGCCAGTGCACACCAGGGACAACGCCCCGCTTCTGTTGGAGGACACTGTGGCTGAGGAGAAATTCCATCATTCCCGTACCGTGGCTTGATCTGAGTAGAAACGACAACTCCCTTTCCAAGGTGGATGAGCGACTCACCGTCCATCACTGCGAGGAGGCTGCTCCTCTGAGCATGAGCCTGCTAGCACAAGGGCCATATAATTGAGCGATTATGCAGGACCATAAAACATTGTCGGCCGGCTGGAAGGTTACGACCTTGCTTGTTGACATGAGAATGGGCAATCAGACCGGTCGCATGAGAGACGCATCAATCCTACGACGAAGTGTTGCACACCGGAGCAGAACGCAGGTGGGTCCCCTGGGCGACTTGATCCACAAGCCCCGTCCACCCTGCCTTTCTCGGACTGACCGCAAAAGCATCTGTGTGAAGGACCGTGCTGTTCCATGGCGCGGCGTGCACCTTTGTAACAACAATGTCAGCCCCACCCGCGATCGCGTTGCATTGACAATCAACGGTGACCTGATAAGACCAAACAAATCGATCGATCAACGAAACAGCCATCTATAGATGACTCACAAGTGGGATTTTCGGCCGGAAAGTGAAAAATATCATACACATCGATACACCAAGAGAACCCCCATACGATACCACAAGCCCAAATGCGAGCCTTTAACGGATACACTCATACATCTTGAAAGCCGGAGAAACCCAAGGGAATGCATCTTCGTTATCGGCAGGTGCGTCTCTGCAAGTGAAGACAGGGCTCCGATTAATGACCGTGAACTGGGCTGAAATGAATATGCGTACTCCATGGGGCCGAGTATGTGTAATCCTCGAACATGCGTGTCCTTTCCATTCATGTGATTCGCGAGGATGATAATCTGGACCATATACGCGTTGATGGGCTTGCTGAGAACGGTTGGTCAGAGTTTATTGATGAACGAAGCCAAGTTATTCACGTACCAACCATCACCGTCTTCGTTCGGTTCAGCGCTCACATCAAACGTAATCCAGCCGTCAGGCTTGTCGAGGGTAAGGATGCGCACATCCTGGAGGTCGGCGGGACCAGTGCCTGCCCGAACAGCGATAGTTGCAGGCGTGTAGGAGTCATCCGATGGGAACGATAGGAAAACGCTAAGTTTCTAGGGGGTCATCATCATCGGATTGATGCGCTGGATGGGAGTAGTCTCCGTCATACCTGTACTGCAACTTTCCGTGGAAACTCGATGGTTATGAAGTGAGGTTGCGGGCCGTCTGAGCTGAGAGTAGAGTCCAAGTTGAGTGGTCCATCGGCAGATACAAGCATGTCTCGCAACGCACTGCCAGAAAGTATCTGGATCATCGTCTTTCAGACACTCGGGACCGAAACCGAACTTGAAGGATGAGACGGACCACTTAGCAAGGTGGCCGATGTCGGGCCAGGGAAGCTGAGGAATCTTTTTGCCTGTAGATCGTTAGAGGACCACTGGAAGCGGCTGTATGAGCTGAGACAGACCTGGATGAACAATGGGTGTACCGTCGGCGGGCATGTGGCCCATCAAGTTGGCAATGGACACGCCAATGCCACTGATACTGGGCAGTGGAGCCGGCATTCCTACAGCTTGCATGTCGAGCGTACGGCCAAATTGAGATGTAGAGTGTTGAACGCAGACGACCGTGGCGAGCCGAGGGATGATGCGAACCCCAAGTCGGGAACAATGTGGCGGAGAGTGGCTGACAATCCATCAGGCGCCCACTGGCCATCAGCGCTTCAGCGACCGCGGCGGCATGAATACCGACCACGTTGTTCCGGAATACGAATCTGCCATGTCTATCCAATCATCCAACCCTTCGCTACCACTAGCTGACTACAAACGATACGGCAGGCAAATGATACTCAATGGTGTCGGCCTCCCCGGTGCATTCCCCATCTTTCCACCACTTAGTAGCCTTGCATCGACTCATGCAACCCCCGTTCAGGTCAGCTCAGGCTGAGAGATGCGTCCGTTGTGGTCGTAGGAGCAGGTGGCCTCGGATGCCCCGCCTTACAATACCTCGCTGCCGCCGGCGTCGGTGCGTCTGAAGCCAATCCGCCGGTGGCACTCGTGCACTGAGCTCTGTCCAGGAACGATCGGTATCATAGACCATGATGTTGTGGAAACATCCAATCTTCAGCGGCAGATACTTCACACCGAAGCTCAGGTAGGCCGCCCAAAGGCCCTTTCCGCTGCTGACGCTTTGAAACGGTCAGTCCGTTCACTTCGCAGTCTTACGCTTCTTACCTACTAGTAGACACAACTACATATCCTTTCTATTCACAGGATCAACTCTGGCATAAACATCGTGCCGTTTGTTGATGCCTTGACCTCGTCGAATGCAATGACACTGCTGGAGCCTTATGATATCATCCTTGACTGCACAGACAACCTACCCACCCGATACTTGCTCTCCGACACAGCCGTCCAACTCCAGAAGCCGCTGGTCAGCGGAGCGGCACAGCAGTTCGACGGCCAATTATCCGTCTATAACCTGCCCCTCTCGGCTACTGATCTAGCACAGGAGCGTGGTCCGTGTTTCCGATGCCTCTTCCCTAAACCGCCTGCGCCGGAAAATGCAGGAAGCTGCGAGGAGCTCGGTGTTCTAGGTGCGGTGACCGGCGTCATCGGCGTGCTCCAAGCCACAGAGGCCATCAAGATTATAACAGGACTCCATGGTGTGTTCCGTGCTCATTGTGGCCCTCTGACGTCGTATTGAATAGCTCCGAGCAGATCGCAAGCCGACCATGCTCATGTATAATGCTCTGGCCACTCCTTGTTTCCGTTCAATCAAGCTGCGCGCCCGAAAGCCAACCTGTCCTACTTGCGGGACAGCTTCACGATCGGAGCGCCGTACGACCTACGAAACGGATTACGTCGCTTTCTGTGGTGGCCCTCGCCCAGATTGGGTAGGACGTGGCATGGTCGATGCGGATGACACAAATAGAAGGATAAGTGCTAAGGTCTGTCGTTGGTTCTACACCGTTCCTCTAAGCTTGACGGTTTTCCCCACTCTCTGTCCCCAGAATTTGAAAGATGCACTAAGCACCTCACGAAAGAAAGTCAGAATCATTGACGTCCGACCACCGACCGAGTTTGGGATTTGTCACCTCCAAGGCTCCATCAGTAAGTCTCCTGATCAGTTGTCACTGACCACACTCCTGTGTAACCACGCATGCCATAGACGTTTCACTCAAGGAACTCGTTGCGGACCCAAAAGCTGTCGTTTCTGTTGATCAAGTCGAGGGAGCGCCGAACGATGTGAATGAACCGACGGAGACATACCTAGTGTGCCGCCTTGGTAACGACTCTCAAATCGCCGCTGACGCACTGCGATCGGTGGGCACTACAGATGTGGTGAAGGACTTGGTGGGGGGACTGCGGGCGTGGTCAACAGAGGTCGACCCCGAGTTCCCTGTCTACTGACATGCAGGGCCGTTAGCCAGTGTGCATAGCTACAGAGCGCATTCGGTTGAGCTCAGAGCTCTCGTTCTAGTTCGGCTCGAGTGTGCATCTGAAATTCTGTACTAGATGGATGATACTGGATGTGCAGCAACTGCAGAACATGTACTTTGGGGCGTATCACCACCAGACGGGTCGCCTCTCTGACCTTGAGACGCTCGCGTGCCTCCATGCTCGCATTATCGAGAGGACACCAGGCGAGGTGGAGACTTGAGAGGTTTCAAGAGCCCAAAGAGTACGCTCCGAACTCTTACAACCTTGATGCATGATCAGTTTGACATGAACCGCCGGCCCCCAGCGGGTATGAGCCGCAGGCGACGCACAGGATCTATCCAAGATCACAATGTTATGTATTGCCTCGCGATGCAAGTACGTGATGCAACGATCATGTCCCATTCCAAGGTTAGTGATTCGAGTTCAACAGTGTCGTGCACTCCGAGTATGGCATGGGCACGAAAGGAAAGGTCATATAGAAGATCAGATCGGTTCCGATATGCCTAATATCGGGTCTCATCTGTGCTGTGAGCATCGTGCTTAGTCATCGCCCTTTTTGGCAAACATTTGCAGACAACGGTTGCATTTGCTTGGCGGTATTGCCACATGTTTGTGCCTTCGACCGTGAGTGGAAATACAATGTTTTATGAGCATATCGGACCTGCCGGGCGTAGCATCGGACTCTCACACACGTGTAGTTCGCATGCCGCCTCGACGAACACCCACTACATTGGGACTGAGGTGACCAAGGACACAGCCCGATCGAGAGTTCATCGAGCTTGGACTTCACCGCTCCCAACATCCCCTACAGGATAAGCACCTCTTCCCGATAAATGAAAAGCGACATTCATGCCGAGAGATGCGGGTGTCCCCATTGCCGGGACGCGTAATGGTGCATTGAGTCGACGTCCAGCAACCTTCGTGAGCCGACATGCCAGAAGCATCAGGAAAACCCTCCCCACGGAATTAGAAGTAATTACCTGTTTTTCTGTCGAATGCGGGTGAATTCTAGACGTTCTCCGATTCACTCGATTATCGAGCATTAGCTACCCTCAACAGCCTCCGATCTGAATTCACCAGAATTCGGTCAGAATTCGGTCGGAATTCACAGAGCTTCTCACACGTATTCATCACTTTCCTTCATTGCAGTGACACGAGCATCATGATTCATACAGGTTTTCGTTTGGTGATAATCATTATATTGGCTGTGTAGTACATTGTAGACTACGTTCGGAAGTCCCTGCCTTGAACACAGTCTACACTAACAGTCACAAAGCCACTGTACGGTTTGTTGATGGTCGGGATCAAGTCATGCATCTTCGTCACACAGTTGATTGTGGTCTCGGTAGCTCAGCCTTGTACTAGTAAGGGAAGACACCAATGAGAAAGTGGGCTGCTTCTGTGCCGAGGATCTTCTGCAGCAGCTTGATGAAGTTCGCGATCTCGTGGACACACTAGCAAAGAGTTAATGTTGAACTTCTACCATTTCAGGCGTTATCTAATCAGGCTTGCCTGATATGGACTACTTGTGTTCTGCAACGCTACGTACCGTATGTTATCTCTCGTCCTGATTCAGTAGATTAGATTACGGACTCACTTCGGACTTCCGGACTTAGTCGGACCTCCGGTCCCTTCGGACCTCCGCTCCTTTAGCATGTGATTGTACCGGTAACCCGGAGTTCCCGGTTCCGTCTTACTAACGTTGACTCACGTAGATTACGGCTCTGACTCAGCCCTCAGCTGATACGCTTACATACGATCACCTGATGGCTTCCTAGCATGTATATATACTGGGCTCGTACGCCCTCTAAATGCATCGTTCCTTCCTGCTCTCTCCCGTGTGCCTAACGGGTCCCTCCCTCTAGCAGTCTCCCCTCAGGTTCGTTCACCGCCTTCACGCCACTCCCCTTCACTCCTTCAACACTTATCTTGGAGGAATCGAGCCAATCTTCTTCCCGCCACAACAGGCCTCCGTCACTATGTCTGCGCCAGCTGACCTGAACCGTCACGGTTGTCGGCTTGGGCGCGCAGTGCGCACAGCCCTATAATGCCCTATGTAAGTAACTCGGGAGCTTTGCAGCTCATGACGCAGAGGGTGCACTGTGAAAGAGCACGCACAAAGTGATACATCTTGCGGACTCGGCTGCACTGTTAACGTCCCGGGTTACCTCCGCTGACATGGGGTCCGCCTTAGTCGTCAAAAGAGCCCCCGCGGCAACTCTAGTAGCCTGAGGGCGGGGATTGCAAAGTCAGTACCTTCGACCTCGAGGATAAGTGCGCCAACTTGACCGTCAGCAGCTCTTCGACTTCTGCGCCATGCACTAGTCATGTGTCGCTCGTCTGCGCAATGGAGGTGGTCAAATAGTAGGGCTGCGAACATGATGATGAGAAAGAACGATGAGGCCTAGAAAAGTTGAATGCTCCCTTGAGCTGATAGTCATGCAGGTGAGATCCGTCTTGATGTAGCAAACACGACAGGTAGTGTGTTTGGGATCCTTCTTGGGTATGGATCTGCATAAGTCTTGAGATAGACTACGCGGTCGTGGATAGTAGTTCAGAGGTTTGACTTGTTGCAAGCACTGGCACGACGCGTCGGTCGACCGCGTCGAGATCGCAACGCGCGTTTCGGAGATCAAGTAGCTTACGTAACTCCGCCGAAAAGCTGTCCCTATGTCGCCCCCGTATATTGAAACAGACTAGGGCAACCGTACACTGGCAGTAACACCGGAGTACAACCGAGAAAGCATATTTCCCTGGCCCTTGCTATCGCAAGCTTTCTCCAACGCCTTCAGCCTGACACTTACCATCTATGCCAGTGTTGTACCGACACTCAGATGGGCGTTCAAATAGTCCCTTGTGTGTGAATATCCGCACACCTGATCATGCATTTCTATGACAGTTTCTATGACAGAATGTACAGTGAAAAAACTGTTGCCTCAACATCGTGCTACACAGGCCGTTTCCCTGCTACGAGTCTGAGCTTGCTGATTCCACCGTCGAGCAACTACCTGTGTAAAACTTCACGGTCAGATTCCCAACGATGATTTAGTATTTGTGAAGCTCCTTGCAAGAGCTGCTCGTGTATTCACTCTATGCAGAGGCACACCGCCAGTGCCAAGGCCGTAACTCCGAGGATTGCTGGAGGACTGCGCTTATGTGTTGTATGTCTCGCAGACAGCCTCTATGTTCCGAACCTTGACGTTCTAGATCAAACACCACCGAGGAGAATCAAATATGTGTAGCCTTATGGCGCACCCAGAACTTGCTAGCCAGGGAGACGAATCGCTCACTGACGTGGCACGATTGGCAGGCCTTCCGGAGCCGCTTCATTATCTCTTGGCTGTTGAAGAATGTAATTCAGGTATGTTCTGCCAGTGGACGATCAGGCCATGAACCTGATTGACCGTGACTCCCATCAGCAAAAGTGCATTTCGTAGATCTAGGAAGTAGTGCATTGTAATTAGCTTCCAATAAATACTCCGAGAAGATAAGACATTACCTTGCATTGTAATGTGAGCCAATGTGATGTCTTGTAGACGTGACAATATATGTAGTCTGCTCCAAGATTTGAGAAGGCAATGCAGATGTCTTACTGAAATGAGAAGATATCTGCAGGCAATTCGCCGCCCGCGCGAGGACTGAGAGATAAACTTAGATAATTGACCGCCTGCGCGAGGGCTCATAGAGAAGCTCAGGAAACTGCTTACAATATCAGGGTACTTGCCATTCAACGTGATGCCGTTCTCGACGATTCATCCCGGTCCGAAGCTCACCCAAAAATTGGCCTCTTCCATGCAACTAGAACGGGGTTCAACAAGTACTACGCATAGGGCCCACCTCAGACCTGCGAAGGCGCGTACTGCGGGCAGCGGCGGCCGCGGTCCGCGCGAGAGCTACTGCAGGCAATCACATGACCGCATATAGTCACATAGGCATTCCTCACTCTCCTCCTCCTCCTCCCTCCCCATATCACGCGTTCTTGAATCCCCCACTGCTCACTCATCTCCTCCTCCTCCTCCTCCTCCCTACCCATATCACGACAACGGCCCTGCACTTACAGCCTCTCCCTCCTCCAGGTCGACTCGTGCATGGCCTCAGGCACAGCAAGACGGCGAGCACGCATGGCGAAGTCCCCGCACGCAAACACAGCCGACGAATACACCGCGGGCCTAGGCGCAACGACGAGTGGATGGTAGACGTGGGTGACAAGCGGACAGCGGGGAGCTAGCGGGACGGGGGAGGGCGAGTCTGCAATGGGCTAGGTGAGTGCATACACACACAGGCACCCTCGCTAAATGCGGCATAGGACGTGTGAACGTGCAGCACTACACGCACGACAACCCCGAGTACGGCAGGGCCAATGCCCTGTGTGCAGACACGGCAGACAGACGGATAGCAGGGAAATTACTTGGCGGGAAAGCGGGCTGGTAAACAAGTGGGCGGGAACACAAGCGGGCGGGCGAGCGGGTGGGTGGGCGGCAGGCCGAATATGCGGGCGGGCGAATATGCGTGCGGGCGAACGTGCGGGCGAGAGAGCGGGTGAGCAGAGCAGGAAAACGAGTGACTCGACCACCATGTGATACGCTTACTGTACGATCACCTGATGGTCTCCCCTCATGTATATATACCGGGCTTGGATGCCCTCTAATGGATCGTTCCTTCCTGCTCTCTCCCGTGTGCCTAACGGGACTCTCCCTCTAGCAGCTTCCCTCTAGGTTCGTTCATCCTTCACAGCCACTCCCTATCACTCCTTCAACAGTTAAGTGGCACGGACAGACGTGAGATAGATTGCTACAACATACCGTGAGCATCCGGCCATTGGCCCGCACTTGACGGAGAGTGACTCAATGGCAGACAAAGGAATCCCTAAAAGTAATGAATGCTTTCAGATACACGTAGCAGGTTGGTCATGGTCCTCATAGACTGACCTTGATGTGTTCATGCCCTCAAACCAGATGACGAGGCGTGGGATGATGGTGAGCCAGGATAACACGGTGGAATTGAGGCAATTAGTGGTGATAAGGATGGAGGGCACAGTCCGCTTACTGGTATGTGAGTGGGCAGTCACTTGACTCGACCCGCTCCTTCCTTGTGGCGAGCTTGCGTGGACTAGGCAGCGCTGAGTGTATTTGTGACAGCGCAGTTGCCAGTGACGTGGCCGGAGCTGGACTATCGATGTTGATCCGGCAAGAGAAAAAGTCGGCGACAGAGGCGATGACGAAGAGCACGAGAGACAGCGCGAAATACGAGACACAGCTGATCAAAATGATCAAGGCGGTGAAGAGGGAGAGAGAGCAAATCGGAGAGGAGCGAGAACTCGAAGAAAGTGAGTAGGACCGTGGGAGCCAAGGCGGACCGGCAATTTCCGGAAATGCTGACGTGGATTTGCATCCCTTACAATGGCGCCTCCTCTTGCCTCCTCCCACCGACATTCCCGCATGCAAGCTGACAAACTGCTGCCTGCTCTCGCTGACGGGCCTGCAATGTGGCACAGGGGACACACAATTGCGACCCTTGATCTAGTCGGCGTCCAACTCCAACATCGCCTTAAATGGCCGTGGCACACTCTAGTGACGCTGCAGAAGCCGCGCCCTTGGGAGGAGGCGAGGAAGAGACAGCCTCCCAACAGGGACATAATGACGTGAGTCTTCATGTTCATCACCTCTGGCTGTTGTGTCTGCCATCCATAGCCGTTACAACAACAGTCGTCGTCCACCAACCATGGCCGCGATGGCCCTGCTCTCGCTGTGCCCGCCGTTCAAATTTCATGATGCTCACGTCGGCTGTGCACGCACACGCGCCTACTCCTGGTATGTTATGGTGCCACCCTTAAGCCCGATGCAGTGCTCGGGTGAGTGAACCTACTTACTGGCCCTCATTCTTGAGATTTTACTACCAGGGCCGCGAAGACCACGCTCATGAATTGGATGCCTGTATCAACAAACACTTGTGCCCCATTGGGTACTGAGAGAGCAACACCTACACATATCAGAGCTCAAACCCAGCCGAAAGTCTGATTGTTACGACGATGATGGTCATGTTGTGCCAGATGTTCCCGGCAACTGCACGGTGCACAGTTAGGTGTGTAGTATGGTCAAGCCTGAGCTCGGTTGCCCATTTAGAATATTGTAGAGTGTTGCGCAGTAGTTTCATGAAACCTGTACAAGGATTGACTTAGCTACTACAATATATTTTGATCGTCGTTTTTCACTGTGACGGATTATCTTGTTATTCGACGGCATTCATCCAATAATGTCAACTTTCACCGCATTATTTTGTTGTTCAGTTGCAGCTGTGAGATTATGATGACTTTCACTCGATTCTCATGTTTATCTGTGCCTTCTCGGCATTCTTTACTTTTATCGTGAATTCTGCCGGAGGGGTTTTCCTGATGAGCTTGCAACGCATGTAAGTTGCACGAAAATCAGGACACTACTCGGTCACCATGCTACGGAAGGACTCACACTAGTCGTGTGGCAGCTATTTGCACTGTCATTCATTCGAAGTTGTGTCGGGCAATCGGGGGAAGCTATTCGCATAGGGGAACATCAAGAACAAATACGAACGGTCTTGCAGAGGCAGGTCGTGGTGCATATCGTCCTTCAGTCGCCATGCCAGTGAAGGCCCTATAGATGATCAATATTGGTCTACTGCAGCATCTGCGTAGTAGTAGTCACTAATAAGATTGGCCTCGTCCAGAAGCATCCAACGAACATAGGCGCGCGTTACAAAATGTGACAGAATAGTGGTGGTAACTTCGTAAATCTATAGGATATTCCCTAGCCCTGTGTAGCACAAATCTGAGAACGAGAAATTCAAGAGACATGTAATCCGAACAAAAAATCGTTTGCTCTATGGCGTGAAAGTCAGCCGGCGAATAGTAGTACATCGTACAAGGCAAGTCCCGGGTGCAACAGTGTGAAGCGCCTGTCTCATTTTGGGTTACTGCTCAACACCAACATCGCTCACATACACTATGCCGAAGAGGAAGGGGACGTGGCGCTTTGAGAACCTTGGGATACCACGGAAGAAGGCGAAGAGAGTAGCGGGTAGTGATATACAGGTGGATGAGGTGAGTACGGCCAACTGAGGATGATGTCCAAGCACAGCCCGTTGTGCACTGAGGCCGCCGATCACCAAAAAGGGGAAATCAATATATAACCATAGATTAGACGACTAGACATGTATTAGTATACAATTTTGGCGGGGCAAGGGCGAGCCTTGGAGGCTTGTCCCTTCCCTCTGCAATACAATATATTCAGCCATCTTAGCCTAGCTAAGACTACCTGTAAGTCTCGGATTGCTCTGTATGATAGAAGCTGCCCAATGGTAGCTAATAGCGTGTGCTAGAACTCACCTTTGCAGATGACATCAGTTACATGCCAGGCACTTGCAAGGCACATACGTCATCCGGCCGGGGATTGTTTGGGAGTTTCCCTTGCCAGCAACTAACTTGGCATGCCGGGCAATGCCTCGAACGATGACATGTGTTAATGAAAGAGAGCCAATGGCACGTACTGGGTGTTCATTGGGGGTTAGTCACCATGCACCTCAGTCATGTTTAAACTGGACAATTGTTTTATATTTATTCGAATAATGATGAACGCAGAGTACTGGGTACGGTCCGTACAGAGACAAGCTCTCGCAAACTGCATGATCACGCCAATGTTAAAGCGACCACAGCCTAACCGAGACGAAATGCTGCCAGGGGCAAGGTTCACCTTGCTGTGTGCGCACAGAACGTGGGGTTGATGAGCCCGACGGGACTCCTGCAGAACCTGGATGAGACAGCTCACGCATGTGAAGGGAGAAGCAATGTACCGAGGTGTCTCAAGGTCCCGCTTGCCTCGGAACCACCAGCCGTGCTGTTGGCGAGGCACAGTCGTACAACAGTCGGACCTTGTTGGAGGGTGGGGCTCAGATTCGACGTGGAACATTGACAGTCTACTCACTGAGCGCATAGATGCCTCGCCTGTCCCGGTGCAGGCCTCCAGTAGTGTTACTACGCCGGTCTTCTGGGCGACGGAGGTGAGGTCACATTACAGGGCGATGTTGAGACTTGTTGTCTAGCGGGTCGCAGAGCTGGCACTCCTGGTCCATAAGCTTCGGGAGCTGCGCGCCGTCAGTGCTGATGCCGGCGAGGAGGAGAAGGGAGGAAGAGGACGGTTGTGACAGCACTCAGGCTAATACCTGCGAGCTCGAGGTGTACCACAGTTGTGTCGCTCTCGCGCTACGAGCCACTGGGACACGGGGCATTTCGTACGTACCTTTTCCGCCTCTTAGCATGGTAAGCAGTCATCAGTATATGCGCATACATGGGGTCAGCAAGCGCACTTACCTACAGGCCTCTAAGTTCGTCGAAGGAGATAAGTACCTACAGTGTGACAGCGCGGACGTTGCGCGAGAGCCTGAGAGCGCCCGGTGCCGAGGCTTGATAGAATAAGCAACTGCCATTGGCTGGCTGATTTGGGGCAAATCTCGCGCGCGTTGCATGTGCGTGCGAGAGAGTGAAACCAGTGTAATAGATGAGCATCGAGAGCTCATGATGTTGACGAGCAGAGACTCACCACCGTATGCATCAATTTGCGTCGCGTGTCTGCACATTTGTCGAATAGGAGATCGGGGTTTGAGATAAAGAGGGAGACCGACTTGATGGTGTCGGCCTTCCTATATATGCGTGCCCGACCTCAAATTTCAAAGACGGGTAGCCCGGGAACCTGAGCACAGACAACAAACAAGAGAAAGTATCAGAGCCCGCGAAAGGATACTAACTACGTCATCGCCATGAGCCCTGACGTCAACGCCCGCCCTTCCCGGTCAGCGCTTGTGCGATGTATGCCGGTGCCTACTCGACCGTCCCGGTAAAATTTTCAGTGGCCTGCGGGGCAGTCTAGTATACAATGGATGGAGGCTATATCTCTCGTGAGGTTTCTACATTCATTGATGTATATATAATCATCTGTCAATGTCTTGCATTATCTTGCATTGACTCAAAGTCGAAAATACCACATATGGGTAGGCATATGTCATGCCATGCCTTGCTCTGTCAGACCGTGGGAGCCATGGATTAAGCCGCCTGCGCCTACAGGGCCTTACACAGATTTTCCCTTTTTGCTGATGCGGATGTACCAGCGCTCGAGTTCCCAGTCCTAGAGACCCATTGCATCCTGTTGTCTTGAACTCGTGTAGCCTCGTCGCCCCGAATCCGGCTTCCGAATTGGTCAATCCGAGTCTTGCAAGCAGCCCCACAGCTGCTGGTCTTGAGCAACATCTTACATCATACTCTCCTATTCACTCACCTATTCAACCACCAACCCCATCTCCGACCTTATCTCCGAGCACGACAGACTGCCATCAGGCCATAAATACAGATATTAATCCTAGCATTCATCTCTCAGATTTAATGTCTCAGCTACACCATACGTTCGTGTCGATTCATGGATGTGTACTCGCGCGGACTCAATGGCTCAGAGGCAGCTTGGGCTGCCAAAAAGTATTGAAGTCCTCGTACTCTACCAAACTCGATAATGGCTGACCTAGAGAAGGCGAAATTTTGACTGTGGCATGACTATTGTTATTTTTATGTACATACAAAAAGCCTGGAAATTCTTGTTCCCAGGTATTAATCCAACCGTAGAACATTTTGATGATACACTGCACAGTCCTGTCCCCGTACCTCACCTATGTCGTAGCCACCGAGTCCCAGGATAAGTCCTCGGCGTAACGCCGAGTCACACGGCGTCACATTGGATGCCTCCGGACGAGGCCAATCTTAGTACTGACGGTCACGGCGGTGTGATGGGCGCTTGCAAGGGGCGGTGTGACGGCAGATTCGCACGGGTCCTATTCGGCACTGACAGTGACAACGACGACGACCCACCCACTCCCGTCCCTCTCCACATATTCCCCCGCCCTGCTCTCTCGCCGCCGCCCTAACTTATACGCATACATATCTCTCTCTCGCTTTTGCTTTTGTAGTCGCGCATCCTCTCCAGCACAACATGCCTGGCACCCATTTACTGCCGCCGAACCTTCTCAAACTCTTTGCACCGCGGCCACCCCTGCCCTATACGCGTCCCCTCGACAGAGATGCTGACCGCGTCAGGCCGAAGAATGTCGCTGGCGTTGGCCAACTCATTGCGAAGCTGCGCGAAGACAAGACTCAGGGCATGATGGAGTCGGGCGCCGGCGAGGGGATGGAAGAGGGCGAGGAGCCAGCGTTCACATACGCAGAACAGACAAAGCGAGAGGTGAGGAGAGAGGAGAGAAAGAAGAAGAAGGAAGAGGAGTTTAAAGTCGCAAGGGACACTTGTGAGTGTCGACGTGTTCGTATCCACCAGGTTGCTCACATTCCCTCTCACCAATAGACAAACCTGCCGACGACCCCGAGGCGGTGGGAGATCCATACAAAACACTCTTCATCGCTCGTCTCGTACGTGTATGCGCCTTCGTACTTCATAGCTTTTGCTCATCTTTACTAGCACAAAAACGCCACCGACAGCGACCTCCGTCGGGAGTTCGAGAGTTACGGCAGCATTGAACGGGTAAGAATCGTCCGTGACAAAAAGGGCCGAAGCAGAGGGTATGCGTTCATCGTGTTCGAGCGTGAGCGTGATATGAAAGGTACATATTCTTGCTTGCCAAATTTTCGCACTGACCCAACAGCGTCTCCCGCGCGTTTCTGTGATGAATATTAGCTGCATACAAGGAGTCGGACCGGTTGCACATCATGGGCAAGCGGGTTCTGGTCGACGTCGAGCGAGGGAGGACGGTCAGAGGATGGAAGCCGCGTCGTCTCGGCGGTGGCTTGGGCGGGAGGCCCAAACCGGAGCCCCCAGCACCGCCGTTCGTGAGCAGCGGGCGCGGTGGGTTCCGAGGCGGGTTCCGCGGAGGCGGCGACAGAGGTGGGTTCCGCGGTGGTGACCGAGGTGGGTTCCGGGGCGGCCGTGGAGGCGGATTCAGAGGCGGGTTTGGTGGTGGTGGCGGCGGCGGCGGCGGCTTCAGGGATCGCGACGACTTTGGAGGCGGCCGTGGAGGCTTTGGTGGTGGCGGAGGATTCAGGTACGTGCGCTCTCTGCCGTTTGCCTGTCATTCACTGACCCTTATCTTCAGGGGTCGCGGAGGGGGCATCGGGTATCAGGGCGGAGGTGGTTTTGGCGGCGGCGGAGACCACGGTCCGAATAACTATGGAGGCCCACCCCCCGATGGACCGGGAGGATTTGGCGGACCGGGGGGCGGCCTTGGTGGCCCTCCTGGAGGCGGGCCAGGCGGGTTTGGGCCTCCCGGGGGAGGTTACGGCGGCCGCGGCGGGTTTGGCGGTGGGTATCGCGGCGACCTCAAGCGCGAAGGCGGGCCAGGGGGATACGACGACCGGGATGCAAAACGCCCACGCTACTAGGCACGCCCTGCCCTTCTCAAGGATTCTGTCCTTTGGTTATGTGCCCGGTGCTGTCGTGCGCCGGTGGACTCGATAGGTGATCGTGAACGTACATTCTGCGGCCCCTCAGGCATGGCTCGCTCAGGTGACGCCATTTTTCTCCCCTGCTACCCCTTCCTCGCCCCCCTCCTCTCTCGCTGTGTTGTTGTCGGCCTTGCGCCAGTTGCGTAAGTATGCTCGCCCTGTTGTTTAGTGACCGGTGTTATCTGCGCAGGTAATGAAAGGCAAGTGTGTATGACACCCGGCCCGATCGCATGCATGGCGCCAACGCAGTGATGATACCGACTCCAATGCGGTGTTGCTTGCTGATCGCCTCGGGTTGCAGAGTACTCATGTTTTTCGATGAGAATATTTGATGCACTCGCGTCCAGATGCTGCTGGGGCATGCCTCCCATCCCGAACGCTAGGTCAAGTGACAAGTAGCGCTGCTTGCCTGGCAGAAATGTTCAATTGACACGGCGGCCAGGCTGTTCACGCGACACATCCTCTGACATGATGGCGTCGCGGATGATGTGCCCCTGCTTGTCGTTATGTACTACTCACGACCCTGGATATTTTAGCAGATATTTAAGCGGGGCTGCGGCCCGGACGCGACGGACCCAACTGAGCAGTTGCCATGCGGCAGCAGTCGTGTACGGGGCTGGCGACACTACACGAACGCTTGGCATATGGCATATACCGTTTCTCTCGTAGTTCCCCAACGCTGCCTGCCCACTGGCAGTGTCTCCGTTCTGTTCGGGATGCGTCAGAAGGTTGTTAGTACGTACCCGAGTTTGTTCGGGAGAATGCCGTTGTGGGTGCTGGGCGGCGGTTTGGGGCCCGGTGTCTGTTGGACCTGCAGGATGCGGACCCCTCTCTCCAACACGCACAGCGACTTTCGCGCCCGGCGCCAATCTTTTCAATGGCTTGAAGGCCAGGCCAGCCTGAGCCGCTCGAGTCCCAGTGTGTCCTCGCTGTACGTCCGCTGTCCGTGCTTTATGTACAAGAGCGGCATCATCTCACCCAGCAGCCATGTCAACTGGCCCATCAGGCCATCAGCACGGCCCACGGTGCTGCTGCTCGCTACGCAAGCATTGACAGACAGTGCGAGCTGTAGAAGCGCTCGTGGCAGCGCTGGCGAGCGTCTGACAGCGCGCGCTGTGCTGATGAGAGGGCCCCTCGCTCTCGTGCCTGCAGGGGCTGCCGAGCGAAGCCTCCACCGGTCTCCTCTGTCCGCTCATCCGACAACCAGAACCAACTGGCGACGCCCTACACTCGCACCGCGGTCTATACTTACTGGCTGCACTCGGCAGGCGGCCACCATAGACTACCTCACCGAACAGTTCTCTCCTATTTTCCGAGCAGACTGTCTGCAGACGTCCCACTCCTCCTTGAACTGCGCATCTCGATAACCGATCGTATGGTCCCCCCTTCCCTCGGGTTCGCTTCCCTATTTTACGTTGGATAATCGCAGGCCTGGAATACTCTCCGCCGACATCGCACCACGCTCCGCTCGGTAGCGGTCTAATACTGTAATCGTTTGTCCCCGCAACTCATGATACTGCTTATTCATCAGCCACAAAGGCGATTCCTTAGACCCGTCTCTGTGGCGACCGGCGCAGGAAGCCTGCATAGATGGTCGCACCCGCAACTCACGCTGCGAGCAGAGACCCCCGACCGAGAGACTATCAGCATGACGCAGTGTACGACTCTTCTTCCTCCCTGATCACTGACCGTCTCCCTCCAATCGGGCGAATAAAATGAGTGGCGTGCTCGAAAGAGCCGCCCCTCCGACGTCAACCGCCGAGCCACCTGAAACGGATGTTGATTGAGAGATCGCCCGGAACATGCAAATGGCAGCCGGCATCTGCGCGTCAGTTCCTACCGAGATCTAGATGCGATGCTCGAACGAGAGCCGCAACCAAGAACACGGACGACTTTGCCTTCACGCCTTCCCCCCGCTTCGGCTCCACGCCAACCCTCGCTGCACAGCCACCGAGCGATCCCACAACCGCCTCGGCCGCGCTCCCTTTCAAATCGACGCCCCACTTCTATCGTTCTGGATAGGAGGCTCCGAGCTTTCCCCTCTTCACCCCCGCGTACATATCCCCTCCTCCGTCCACTCACCCTCACACTATCCCCCTCCCCGTCCCCGCTCCCTCATCGAGTAGGTCAGCCACCTCGCCGGCACGCTAGCCCCACGTGCCCTAGAGCGTTACTCCCATTACGGTCCCCGTCTGCCACACCCGTATGGCGCAACTACAGCACATCCCGCCCGAGGAGACCAGCAGCACCTCTCGCTCGGACACCTCTTCCCCTCGCATGCATCCCGACAGCCCGCCTTCCGAAGGCACAGACGAGCCGACCGAGCTCGAGCGCACTGCGGAAAATGCCTCTCCAACCTCCGTCCGACGCCGTCGGTCAACGCGCAGTAGCGGCCCAGAGACCCGCGAAAAGCGCAAACGGTCGCGCGTCACTCCCGCCCAACTCGCCCAGCTCGAGAGCTTCTTCGCCGCCAACCGGAGCCCGACCGCTGCTCGAAGAAAGGAGATCAGTGATATCCTCGGCATGACCGAGCGTCAGGCGCAGATCTGGTTTCAAAATCGGTGCGTGCGCCAGTCGTGCGTTCGCTGCGGCTCCTGACCGCCTGCTGACCTGGACTCGACGACTCATAGGCGCGCTAAAGCCAAGCTGCAGGCGGGCAACAAAGGGCGGCCCTCGACCGCGCCGTCCCCCGATATCCCATCGACCCACAGCCTAGGTGATGACCCGCAGTTGCGTGCGCGGATACACGAAGATGGACGTGAGTTTGTCTCTTGCCGATGGGTCACCGTCTCGCCCGCTTTATTGACGCCTCGTTGGTGCCTTAGCCATCAGACTCCTCTCATGCACCGACCTGGCCATTGGCACCTGGCGCCGTATCGCGACCCTGCAAGCCGAGCACGACCTTCTGGCGTATGTGTGCGAGGCTAGGCGCTGTGTGGCGTGGTACGTGCACTGCGCAGGTGCCGGCTTCAAAATGGAGATCCCTTTTGACATTATTACGGACGCGACGATCGACAGCGTCTCTCCGGGTATGGCTGTCGTCTGCTTGACCCTGTCACGACCCCCGTCATTCTTTCTCGAGAGCAGAGCCTCGCTCGGCGCCGACACTCCGGCTGCCGCCACCCGTTACTGGCAGCCGTGCTCCGACTGGACAGAGGACATGCAGGCATCCAAAGTTCTCCGTCACGAACTGGTCGGCGTCGCCGCGCAACTATCACAGGACCTCGTCGAAAGGTACCAACTCTCTAGGCGTAGTGCCACGCCGAGTTACCAGGGACAACCTCACGTGTACGACGGCGACGACGGACCCTTCGACTCTGTTCATGCGCCGGCACCTGTGGCGGGCCAGTCGGGGCTATACCCGCCACAGCGTATGGAGTACCTATCAAAGCACCACATGCCGCCTTCCATGTTATCCCGGCGGGCCTCCGAAGCGAGTATCTCCATGCACTCTTCCGCTCCGTGGGACTCGCCGCCTGTACAGCTCTCGTCATCTCAGCAGTACCTCCGGGTCCAACAAGGCATCCCCGTTTGGGCAGAGAATTACTCGATGGTGACCGCGGCCCCGGTGCCAATCGTCCCTTACAGCGTTCAGTCAATCGACCCTGCGCGATATGCTGGTAACACGTCGTCCTCACCATCGTCGGGGGCCACATCGCCGTCCTTCCTGAGCAACTTCTATGGTGACATCCAGGGAGCACCTCGGCGCGACTCGGAGCAATCCTTCCTCTCTTCGTCGAGCGGCCACGCTTCGTCCGGCTCGTCCTCCTTCGACCTCCCATCCCCTCAAGCGGCCGAATTGGGCAGCCCAGGGGCACGCTGGGGCGAGCATCACCCGTCGTATGACCCGCGAGGTCGCGATCAGATGCAGCCAACTCACGTACATATGGGTTCCCATGCTGGGGGGACTGAGGTGTCTTGGTACGAATTCGACTCACCAGGCTCGATGCCTGACAAACATTACGGTGAACGTAATCACCCCTCTTTCAGCAGGTGAGTAGCAGCGCTACGCACTTTGTACTGTACAACACGACATTGTCACTGTAGCCACGCCTTGGAGCGTTCCATTATTTATCTCATTAATGCGTAGTCTCATTGTGTCTATCATTATTCTGGCACCTCCCTCATGTTTACGGCGTTGCCATCTCCATCCTGATACGTCTTTTCTGCATTCGTCTCCGCTGCGAAAAGCCCCATAGATCGCGCACATATCATATACGAGCATACGAGCACGTAATGTTGACAAGGTTACTAGCCGCCTCAAGAGCAATGTTGCATAGTAGCAGTGACGATTAATATTGCTCGGTGATTGATATCAAGTAGCACTGCCGATTGCGTTCGATGACTGAGATGTACCGATCTGCGAACATCGGATGGGAGAACTCGAAGTCGTCGCCGCTGTCGAAACACAATCAAAGTGAGGGGCAGCTTGTCGTTTGAATCTCGAATACAAATGATTCCCTCGTACATCCTCGTTCCACTCTTCATGCACGCTCCTCTGATTCTCTGGCAGTGCGTACAATCCGCTCACCGCATCATGGACCGACCGCTGGAGCATGTGTGAGTTGAAAACTCGTCATTGTTGGCCAATGGAGACGTACCTTGCGGTCTTCCGGTCGACAACCGCGACCTCGGTCTTCGCGCGATTGAGCACCTTCTGGAACTCGCTAACGCGATAGCGCATGCGCGAGTGCATGTAGGCCTTGGAGCACTTGATGTGGTAGTGCAGGTAGTCTCGGAAGAGTTGAATGTGGCTGATTGTGGCCGAAGCAATGTCCGCGTTGGCGAAGTGCCGAGGGAAGAGAACAAAGGTAACGTAGCCAACGTCCTCCGAATCGACGAGGCCAGGGACATGACGGATCTCTAGTGGTGGTTCACGCGTAGTATACAAGACCTGCGGCGCGCTCTGTATGGTGGGCAACCTTCTCGCGTCGACGAATTCCTGCGATGCGCCGTTCAAGATTCACATCAGACCTTTATTTGAATGGACTACTGACCTGCAAGAAAACCTTGCCAAATATCCGATCAGTTTCTTCCCGGAACGTGGTGGAAAATATGACGGTGACACGGTCGGGCGATGCTTGCACATAGATGACCTCTTCGTCCCGATAGTGCAGGGCCGTGAGCTCTCCCTGGCTGCCTCCTGACGCCTCCAGTTGCTTTTGCTCCTTGAAAGCGCGTTCAAACGGAGCAGCGAGGGCGTTTCGCTTGAGCAGAGCAATCGACTTGATCTGAGCGTCGCGTTGCTCTGTGAGCACAGGCGGGAAGAACATGCATCATGTACGCATCCCAGCGACACAAATCACAAAGGAAGAATACTTACCACCTTCCGGGGGCAGCTGCTCGAGGTTGATCTCGAGGCTAACGTCATAATCCAGCTCGGGTTGGGCGAGTACCAGGCCTCCATACTCTCTCCGAAGGACTTCATTTACGCCGTACTTGACGAGTTCGCTCCAGCAACGGATGTTCATTGACAGGAGGATATTGGTGGCGGACTTCTTGTCCGGTGTAGAGAGCTTGAAGCGGACGCCATCGAAATCGACAAACTGTACGTCGACATAGCCTGGCCTAGCTCAACGCGTCAACTGTGGGACAATACCAGTGTTCGAACGGACGACGAACTTGGCTGCCTTCTCGGCGAGAGTGGTCTGAATGATGTAGTTGTGCGGCTGGAGGAGGACAAGTCTGGATCAATGCGCGAGCCCGAGATTGCTCGATGCTCACCTCAAGAAGAATCATGGCTGTCCTTTGTAGCGTAAGACGCAGCTGAGGATGAGGAGAAGAGGCTACAGACCAAGTACTGTAAGTGTAACTTGCGCGCGGCGACGCAGTGACCGCGGTACGCCTGATTTGATTACGTAATTAGAGTATATATGGCAAGTGGTGAGTTTGGAGGGGATCGCACGGCCGTTGTCCAACGCAATCAGCGCTGCGACAACGCGCAGCGACAACGCGACATGCGTGCGAGAAAGAGAATATATTTGTGCGACTGTGCTCTGGAGAGGGGAGGGCGGCGGGGAGAGACGGGACGAGCGGGCGTGAGAGCTTAGCGCCGGATGGGAGTGGTCGATCTTGAGAAATTTGGACATTCGCTTCCACCACCTCGTCCTCACCGTCGTCGTACTTCCTCTCCGTCGTCGTACTTCCTCTCCGTCGTCGTACTTCCTCTCCGTCCGAAAAGCAAGTCGCGCATCGCGAATATCTGCACAGCATGGGTGCGTCACCCTCGCCCTCTGTCTACCCACTTGACTGTCTCATTCCTTCGCTATGTAGCGCCGAAAAAAGCACAGAAGATGAGCCTGAATGAGTTCTTGGGTGATAACAGTGCGTGCCCCCTCCATATGTCCGCCATGACCACGCTCGTAGATCACATCTGCGTCCGCGTATCTAGCTCTAGGATCATGGGCCGATGAGATGGACAACCTTCCCACTGCTCGTGAGCATCGCGCTTGCTGACAGCACGTCCGATTGCTCAAGCTGTTTCTACACAGCGGCAGCCAGGTCCGACGATACTGGCCTGGGAGGCCTTTCACGAGCCCCCGATCGCTCCGGCAGAGATGACTTCTCGCGTGGTAAGCCCTACCATCCCTTCTCTGCCTCCGTACACCGTCTATAGCCACCTTCTAGCCGATCGCGGACCTCCTCGAGAAGATCTGCCCCTCCCCACGGAGCCCCCATTCACCGCTTTCATCGGCAATTTGGCCTTTGACCTCACCGAAAGCGAGCTGGAGGAGTTCTTTGCACCGGCGTCGGTCAGTGTCTCGTCTTCGTCTCGTCGCACGCTGCAGCCTCATCATCTTGCATGACAGATCAAGTCAGTTAAGATCATCAAAGACAGGGAGGACCGCCCAAAAGGCTTTGGTTACATTGAATTCGGAGACCTAGATGGTCTGAAGGATGGTCTGGTGAAATCCGGCTCTGTGAGTACGCCATCGCTGTTTTTAGTACTACGACTGAGCCATATCCCAGAATTTTGCTGGTCGCACCATCCGAGTGAGCGTGGCTGAACCGCGTGAGTCCACCCATCTTTCAACAGCATATACGATGTCCGACTTACACCGTTGGGTCACTAGCGAAGGAGCGCGCTGGGTTCGGCGGTAGTGGGGGCTTTGACGACGAAAAGTTCGCAGGTCCCTGGCGGCGCGATGGCCCCCTCCCTGACCTCCCCTCTCGCGAAGGGTCGCGCAGACAGTACGATAGCACTGCCGGTCCACGCGGCGACCGCGAGCCCCTCCCGCCGTCGGTCTCTGACCAGACTTCTGACTGGCGTGCGGCCTCTCGCGGGCCGGTCAGGGGACCTAGCCCGCCGCGGTTCACCAAGCGGTCGTCCTTCCGTGAAGACGCACCCCCCTCACGTGCGGATGCGGACGACACTTGGGTGCGCGGCGCAAAGTTCCAGCCAAGCGCGCCGCCGTCGGAAGGCCCGGGCAGCAGGCTTGGTAGTGTGCGTGGGAAGGGCGACATGGGCCCCCCGGCGCCGAATCCTCCTGAGGAGAGCGATTGGCGGCGGCCCCATGCGATCTCGCGCAACAGCACCTCGCGTACGTCCCCTTTTACGTCCCGTCTGCGGTGTCGTCCCTTACCCTATCTGATCATCAGCGAGCGGATCGACGCCGCCAACTCCGCAAATGGGCCGCCGTAAGCTTGAGTTGTTGCCCCGCTCGGGCGGGCCTTCTGCCGCCCCCTCGCCTCTTGCGTCTCCCAACCCTGCCCACACCTCCAGCGCTCCCCGCTCGAACCCCTTTGGCGCTGCCAAGTAGGTCTTGCAGTGTCCCGGGTAAACAAGAGTTCTGACCGGTGTATCCCTGCAGACCCGTGGACGTCACCGCCCGAGAGCATGAAGTCGAGCTGCGTCTCGAGAAGGAACGCGAGGCTGTCAAGGAACGCACCACGCACACGATGTCACGGACATCCTCCCGGCAGGCATCCCACCGCGGGCGTACCCGCGACGGCGTGACGCCACCCGCGTCTACCGTCACCAGCCCGACCTCGCCGCATGCGGAGCAACACAAGTCGCTGCCACGGAGTGCTACAGAGGCCAGTGTCCGCCCGAGCTTCAGCTTTGCCAGTGCTGCGGCGGGCAAGAAGGATGCTCCAGCGGAGGTGCCCGAGGAGAACGACGCTGTGGAAGATGTGGCCGACAAGTTGGGTGAGGTGACGATCTAAGGTTCGCACACCGATTTGCTTCATTGTAGATCTCGTCGCGCATGTGTGTGTAACGAAAAGCCGCATCGTCGGCTCAGTCTGCTTGTCTGATCGCTTTCCGGTTCCGTGTTTACGTTGATGTTTGTCTGTCACGTTGTGCACTGATTGGGATATTGTCTAAAGGCTGTATGTGTGCTTGCTCCTTTCGCCTACTACTCTTTATGCCTATTGTGTGACTATAGCTGCCTAGAGTAGAGTGTATACTTGATCCTGTTACGACATGCTAGTCTACCAAGAACCAATCGTCGTAAGCCCATTTTATGTTCGCAAGAGTAGTGTACAGTTTACCACAGCACGCCGAGGCAATTCACGCAGTTCGCGACCTGAAACATGCTGAGACAAACCGTGCCTCCTGATGGTATGTGCGCTATAGCTACTTGAGCGTCACTGTAATATTCGGTGAACGCCACAAGCATGCTCCGCCTGGTGGTCATTTCACGAGCAGCAACGTGCTGCAGCGTTCGACGTGCGAGCACAGAACATACGGTATCCACTAAAGAGAACCTTGTTCAATTAAGATGTTCTGAGGCCAAAACGTGTGCGCTGCCGCCAGTGCAACACTCAATGTTCACCGTTCGCAGCGAAGCCGGCGACATGTCGAGCCCGTCAAAAAAGCATGCACACAGGATGCTGCTCTCCGTGGCATGATCGGCAGAAATGGATCTGCGCGCACAGTCAAATGGTCTTGGCCCGCGTGACAGAATGACATTGAGACTGTTCTTCTACATTCATCGCACGATGAAAACCATGCCGAGCTCGAATGACGAACTACGACTACGAGGTGCGATTGGTCTTCAGGGCTCGAGCGAAGCAGGGAACGTGCTGTTCTCCCTCTGCTCATCCCACTTCGAAATCTGGAACGGAGGTCAAGAAAAACGTGGCAGTACGAGGTGGTGAACAGAAACATACCCATTCGTCTGTTGACGAGCAGGGGATCAGAAACGGATTGCACAAAGTGAGACTGTATGACGCACTGGGGCAGAGCGAGTTGTAGGCTCGCTTGAACTGCTTGCAGGGAGCGTAGTCCTCACCCTTGGCAGCGATGCACTTGAAGTAGTCTGTGTAGTTCTGGAAGCTGGGACAGTGCATGCAGGTTACTATAAGCATGCAGAGTAGGACGAAAGGGGTTTACCAATGCCTGGTCTGGTTCTGGTTGGGGAACCGGGCTGGTAAAGTGGCACGTCAGGCGTCGGGCGTGTAGAAGATACAGGCTCGGAACGAACCGTCAAAGCCAGCGGTCTGCAGAACGTACTTGCTGCAGGCAAAAAGTGAGTGAGAAGAGTGTTGTGTTCGTTGCGGTACGTGGCCATACCTGGAGAGGTCAGACATGGTGGACGGAGGAAAAGAGGAGGGAGGAGAGACGGCGGACGGACGAGGTGAACTCGGGAAATGATGGAACGCGCGCGGGCTCGCTCTCTCTCGGCCACGGCTCGGCCTTTCCCGCCACCCGCCTCGCCCCCCTCCTCTTTACCCATAACCACCATGGACGCCTTGAAAGCAGAGATCGCAGTCAAACGCAAGGCTTTGTCAGGCGACGCTGAACGTCCCTCAAAGTATATGCGCCGCGGCGACGTTGAACGACTCCGGGAAGAACAGGAGCGCAAGGAGAAAGAGGCAAAAGAGCAACAGCAGCGCGAGCGCGAAGAACGCGAAGAAGAGGAACGGAGGAGACTCAAAGTGTGTACCTAGGTTCACTGTCTATATGACCCAGCTTATGCGCAACTGGAGAGCAGGCCTCATCTTCTCGAGCTCGCACAAAGTCTCCCCTCACCGACGGCAGCGCGAGTGCAGCTCCCGCACCAGAGTCCGCATTCAACATCTCCAACGAAGACACCATCCGTCGTCTCCGGGCCAAGGGCCAGCCGATCCGCCTGTTCGGCGAGTCTGACAAGGACCGCCGCCTACGTCTCCGTGCGCTAGAACTTATCGAGGAAAAGAACAGCGAACGACATGGCGGTCAGAATGACTTCAAGAAAGCACTGGAAGATGTAGAGAACGTGGAGCGCATCATGAGGGACCAGCGCGCACAGGAAGAGTCCAAAGATAAGGGCAAGAAGAGAGAGGGAAGGGACGCAGAGGCGCAGCAAGTCCTGGATCTCGAGCTCGTCAAAACCGACCCAGACAAGCTATATCCCATCATCTACTACGCCCTAAAACGCACATTGAAGGAGTGGGAGGAGTGGATGGACGAACGGCCAGGTAGGCATCATTACCGACCTGGAACGTGTCCGGCCAACTCATGTTCTGTAGAGAGCGTGAAGAGGACTATGCAAGGCAAGCTTGCGGCGGCAACACAGAAGCAGAGCGCCGAGTATCTCAAGCCTTTGTTTAAGCTGCTTCGAGCGAGAGTGCGTTCATCAGTCTGGCTGCCTAATCTCACCGCTCACGCAAAGGTGCTGTAGAATCTCCCCTCAGATATGTTGGTTCGGGTCGCCGAAATTGTGCATTACATGCAGAAGCGGCAATATCAGAAAGCAAACGACACTTACCTCCGCCTGTCCATCGGCAACGCACCGTGGCCAATTGGTGTCACCATGGTTGGGTATGTTGTTTCGGAAAATCTTCAGGCCGAAACAATCCTGACGAATTGAATAGCATTCATGAACGGTCCGCACGCGAGAAGATCTCCGCGGACCAAGTGGCGCACGTCTTGAATGACGAAGTCAGTCGCAAGTACATCCAGAGCCTGAAACGGTGCGTTGCCCTGGTACATAGTCTCTGTTTCATCATCTCATCCCCGCCCCACTCATAGGTTGTTGACGTTCTCGCAAACGAAGTATCCGCCTCACGATGTTACTCAGTTGATGGGATAACGTCCTGACCATCCGCATGCCCTTGACTCAATTACGGGGAACGTGGCGATTGCTGTGACGACACTACCTTGCGGCGAGGGCTCTCTGGACGTCAGTTTGCGACTCGTGATACTATGCTGTCTCTGACTTTGTCGTGCTTGTATGTTTGTACTTTATCAGGATCCAGGAACTAGTGCGGCGTGCGATGTACGCCTTTGTCATATGTGCTGCGGTAGAGCGATTCGTCAAGGTATGAGATGCCATATGACTCGGCCACAATATTCGGTTAGGTGTTCGGCAGTTAGGAATTGAACGAGCTTCGTCAAGATCTGTCACTTCGCGCGACATCTGTATGTTTAATTTACGACGACGTCTCCGATCCGCCCCACAATAGCTCTGCTGTCTCCGGCCGGCCGTCTGCTGGTTCGTCTGGATTGCTACCTAACCCTACACCACCATCGGAGCTGGCCACTCTCTTAGTCAGGGCACGGTTGAACACGCACGCATACGTGTCTGCTCAGGACAAGTCAACGGTTTGAGCCCTTCCAGGACGCTACACAGGGAACCCAAATCTCGAAAATCGTCCAATGGCCAGGTTCAGACAGGCCTGCTCGCTCGTACCACTGGATATTGCGGCTCGACGTCAGCGCAGACGCTCTCCCGAAGAACCTTTCACCCTGGATACTAGCACTCTGCGCGGAACCGATTCCCTCCTGTTCGATCGGCGGGACGGCGGCAGAACTGGGCCTATATACTACGCCTGGGACTCCTCGGATGCACCCTCGTCCCGCTTGAGGTCGTGCGTACCCGCAGGGACATCTAACATCGGACTCTCCGGCTTTGATATTGCCCACCATGACATTATCGACACTGACAGACATAGTAACTACCCAGCCGACACTCACCGCCCTCCCAAGTTACGCTCCGTTTCAGTACTAGTGTTGTCGCCACAACACCTCATTCACCGTTATCAACTCATTCGGAGGTTTGGCCGCCGTTGTAGAAACCTTGAATGAACGATATCGATCGTATGAACCTGGTAGCCTGTGCGGCTCTTAACGATTGTCGGCGCTCCGGCTCACGCGCCAGCCATACGCATCGTGGAGCTAGTGGCAAGACGTAGAATTCTGCCGCAATATTTCTAGGTAGGTTGTTGAATATGAAATGAGCAACGTAGTTACATGTGTTGCTAAGCTGGTGTAAGAAGCAGAACACAACATTCTATGGACTCCTTCCCGTATGCCAGACGGTCGAACGCGGCTCTCCACTATGCATTGATTGACGAGTCAGTGTGACACTGCCATGATGCACATGTCCTGCCTGAAGGCTAGATTGTCTGACGGCGTCCGCTGGGGTCGTAGGGCACACGTTATCATATGCATTACTCTGCACTGGCAGCTGGGAGAAACGGCTGTGTATCACGATTTTCTGTCAGTGATGGCCCATATGAGGGAAGCAAGATTCAAAAGTGGGGCGAGATGAGATCCACTGGCATGTAACGTTCTGCTCACCACATAACACCGCGTCTGGTGCCTCAATGTGCATCGCATCAAGGTAATACTGTATTGATCGCCTACTATTAGGGCATGTCTCACCCGCAGGGCTTTCCCTATTCGTGATACAAGAACAACAACAATTAGACAACTGGGTTGCGTCCAAGAGATCATCAAATTGAGAGCGAACCAACCACCAACGGCAGGTGGCTCAAGATAATCCGAAGGCTACCTCCTGCAAGTTCATTTCGGCGACTGCAAGTCATCGATGAGGGGGGCCCAGAGATGCCGTCCGATGAAAAGTGGATTGTTCATTTAGGGCTACACCATCATATACAGCATGATCCATCGCAACGTACCATATACCAAATGCTACATCGACTCATAGGGCGCACCGCTGCGGCCTAGCCACGATCACCTCTTCCCTTTCCTCCCTTTCTTCGCCCCTCCTGCATGGCCCTGATCAACTGGAACCGCTGCGGCGTGCCCAGTGGACTTGATATGCGCGAAGAGCTTCGTCCGACTGTCAAACTCCGCCTTACACACGTTGCAATGCTATACATCGTCCCACCGACATCAGCGGAGCTGCCCTCTAGAACCCGAGAATTTACGGAGAGAGGTCCACACACTCACCTCCTTGGCCGCCGCCGCCCCCTCCGTTTCCGCACGCGTCGCTTTGGCGGCCTCGCGCGCTCGACGTTTTTCTCGCTTCGAGAGCTCTGGCGGCCGCGGTGGCACGGCCGCACCAGGCTCAGGCTCTCCTTCCGCGACGGGATCATTCTCAGTGTGCACGTCGAGACGACTAGTAACCTTGGATGGGGTTGTTTCACTGGACGATTCGTCTCGCGCCCTCGCCTTGCGTCGCGACTTGCTGTGGGCCTCAGGTGATGCAGGCCGCGGCTGCTTTCCCTTCCTCTTTGTGGGTGTCGAGCTGAGGAGATCGCCCTCACTGGCATCGTCCTCTGGTACGGATGTGCGAGGCTGGGTGCTACTTGTCTTGTTCTTCGCTGTACTCTGGGGCTCATCACCATCGTCCTCGCTGTCGATGGCCTCTTGCTCTCCTTCCGGCCCGCTAGTAACATCACCGGCTTCGGAAAGCACAGGTGTCTTCGGTGGTTCTTCACTGAGCTCATCATCCTCAGCATCAGCATCCTCTTCACGGGCCCTGGCATCGTCTCCCTCAAGCCCCAGCTCCTCACTCTCCTCTCTCATCTGCCTTTTCAGCTCCTCAACCGCCTTCAGGTGCTTGCGGCTCCGTTCATGGCTGTCCCACGCAGCCTCGCTACGAAACGTCTTCCCGCACGCCACGCACTCCCACTCCTCCTGCGCATTTTCCGCCGCGGCCCACTCCAGGTCCTCAGCGTCCTGGACCGTCTGTGCCTTCTGCCAGTCTTGTGCGACAAACTCGGGCTGAGCGGCTCTGGCTGGGGGAGGCGGTCGCGATGACGGCGTACGGGCCCCTCTGGGCGTGGATGCGGAAGAAGAGGCAGCGGCAGCCTGGGCTGCGAGATGGGTCTTGTAGCGCGGATCGCGTTTGCGGAGAAAGATCGCTAGCGACTGTGGGCACATCGGCATTTAGGCATCTCAGCTTCAGCAAAGGAGATGACGTACCCGAATGGTGTCGTTGTATTCTTTCCGAGCGTCGTCCCGGGCTTTTTTGTTGTCCCGTTCCATCAACCTGCAAGTCTTGTATACCTCTAGACAATCACTGACGGACACATGTGACGCACCTTCGTACTCGTCTGTCAGGCGCTTCGTTGATATTCCATGCGTCCGCCCAGGCGAAGTCTTTGGCAGTCACGAAGCTCATCCAAGAATTGTAGAACGTCCGTGCGGCCGTATCTCTTGAATCCTTGTTAGCGGGGACCCATGGCCAAGTGGCATCTCCGAACGAAGGGTACGCAGCAGGAGAGCCAGCGTCTTCATGCTGACACTCGTCGTGTACAAGGCGATCGAAGAGGTTGCGGTAGATGGTGAAGAAGCTCTGCACGGACGGGTGTACTGAGCAAAGCTTCTCGGGAGACTCATGAGCACATACATTGGGACCGTCATCGTAGCCAGAGTAGATGGATGCGTCGAAGAATTGGGTGAGATGGCGGACGGACAGACCGCGGTCACGCGCTCGGGGCGGAGGCGCGCCGCGCTTGATGTCCTCGAAGACGGACTGAGCGTCGGGCTCCGGGACCAGGGACGCCCTGTGGTTATCATACCAAGCCCGCTCCTACTTGACGCGCATTTGGTAAGTTTTCAAATGAGCGAGTCGATATAGGCCAAACTCACTTGATCATCGCTGAGGACCTGATGGGCGGAAGCATGGACCGGTAAGCGGCATGCATGCTAGGCCAACAGAGGCAGCGTACCTCGTATGCCTGTTGTATTGCTGCAAACCTCTGCGTAGCGCCCTCTATATTATCCGGGTTCTTGTCGGGGTGATGGAGGAGAGCGAGCTTGCGGAATGACCGCTGAAGAGAGGTGAGGCGGCGAAGAGTTTGGCGTCAACAGCGCACGTACCTTGATCTCATCTGCAGTGGCATTCTCGTCCACCTCGAGAAGCGCATAGTAGTCCGGTGTGCCTCCGTCAGCCTGTTCGCCGTCTTGAGGGCCGTTTGTGGTGGACCCGCGATTGCCCATGGAGGCTGAGGATGGAGGAGAAGCAAGCGGCGGCCGTGGCGTCTGGTACAATCTCGATCTCGATCTGCCCCGCCGTTCAGCCACCGCGCCAGCAGCAGCCGCTTGCCTCTGCCAGCTGCAGTCGCCACTTCCTCCCGCCTGCCCATCATCTTCGCCTGCTGCCCACTCCGCCATGTCCAGCTTCTTTGGCTCTTCATCTAGCGGTGCGCCCGCCCCAGGTGCGCCCCCATCCGTTTCAGCGGAGCACACACTCTCACACTCGCACAGACATGGCCTCTCGCAAGCAGGCCTTCATAGACACCTACCGCCAGGAGATGGCCCTCACAAACGCGCAGGAGCTCATGAACGTACGTCTCCCCCCGTCTGCTCGTACCACCCCTCACCGGCCACCCAGAAATGCAACGAAAAGTGCTACGCCAAGTGTGTCACCAAGCCAGGCAGCTCGCTCTCGGGTTCAGAACAGGTGTGTCCCGTCCCGCGTATCTCGTTATCAAACACTCATACGTCAATGCAGACATGCCTGAGTCACTGTCTGCAACGGTATATGGAAGCTTGTGAGTCACTCTCCAGTCATCGTCCCACGCTCGCAAGCCTGAACCCGCTCCAGTCAATATTGTTAGCAGAACGTACATCGCTCGCGTCCAAAAAGAACGCCTCTCCGATACTACAGCATAGATTCTCGCCATAGCGACGCGCACAAGTACATATAGAACCGCATACTGTCGTAATGTCCAGCCGCTCCCTCTGCTCTCGAAACCATTGCCCTTCTAGCCGAATAAACGAGCGTGCGTGCATGCGTGCGTGTGCTGTCGACAATAGGCCGCTAGTTGAGCTCATCGGAGCGAGAGGTAGCTATAAGCCACACTTGTGTCAACCACGTCCTCAGCACTCGAAAGCAAATACCTGCCTCGTTCTCACTAATGCAGGTCCCGTGAATGGAACACGGCATCCATAGCGTCCTATCCAGCGGCGGGTGCCCCCTCACCGCCCTCCTCGACTTCAAAAGCACAGCAGAACGTCTCGCGGTCCAGCAAGACCAGTCCCCGCCCATCAGGGGCCCACCGCAGCGCGCACGCCGCAAACTTGCGCGCCGGCACACCCACGCACTCCGCCACCTCCTCTGCCTGCCCGCTCCCGCCCGCCGCCTCGCCCGACACCCACTCGTCGCTCCACAGGTAGACCGCCCCGCCGCCCGTCGCGCAGGCGAGCGCGCCCTTGCGCACGGGGTTCCACGCCACGCTTGTCACCGCGGCCGCGTGCAGGAGCACGCTCCGGAGCTTGGGCTTCAGCACCGGCGCGGTGGGCGAAGACTCGCCTGCCGGCGGGACGAAGCTCGGGAAGGCGTAGAGCCAGATCGCCTCAGGCGCGCCGCCGTAGCGCACCATGAGTGTCGTGCCGTCGATATTCCACGCGAGGTGCTCTGTGGAGACTGTCTTTGATGCTGCGGAGAGTTCCGGCGGAGGTTTGGTACGGTCGCGCGGCGCGAGGCGGAGTGTGTGGGGACCCTGTATGCGCTCGTCTGCGGGGGTGAGTGGTCGTAGCGGCGAGTGCAGACGGAGGGGACGTACAGGAAAGGAACCCCCGTCCTCCGGTGGCTTCCAGCCAGTCGGTTGGCTCGCGCCAGATCGTCTAGCGGTATACACTACATAAGGAGTGTTAGACGGATGGACTGTACGACGCACCGTGCTTGCTGGTATCCGACTTTGCAATTCGAACATGGCAATGGGGCCCCATGTCAAGTTCTCGAGGACGTACACCTAACGTGCAGCGTTTGATATGCAGACTCGGGCCGACGGATGCCGACGCACCTTATCGTCCCAGCCCAGCACGGCGAGAAAGAGAGCGGCGGGATGCCAGGCCACAGCGCGTACGCCGAAGCCAGGGTCCTTCTCGGGCGCAAACGTACCAAGCAGATCGCCGGCCAAGCTGAGGATGTGGATCTTGTGCTGCAATAGTCGTGAACGATGAAGCCACACTGTGAGTGTTGGACCGACGCACCTCGAGGGGGCCTTCCCAGATGGCGATGTGATCACCGGTTGGCGAGAGGCTGAGGGCGAAAAAGAGGGTGGTGGGAAGCGGAAAGTGCTAGAAAGGGATAACAGGGCGGGTGCTGATTATGAGCTCGTAGGTGCGACTCGGTTGACTGAACCCACACTGGGTGTGGATAGGACGCACCCTGACCATGCGGTATGCAGCGGTGGTGTCGTATACACCGAGAGCGTCTTTGGATTTGTGACGCTCTGCAAGAACCAGGTAGTGGCCATCGGAGCGGAACGCGTAGCCTGTGATAAGGGCAGGAAGAGTGAGTGGGTGAAGGGAGATTGAGCAGGGAGAACACAGACCTCGTTCAGGATGGGCAGGATACTGGATGTGGGTGGCGGAGCCTGTGACGAGGCTCCAGATGGTGAGGCGAAGCTGAAGCTATGAGGCAGGGAACGGGATTTACGGGGGGAGAGAACGTACCGCCCACTCACTCCAACAGACGACGGTGCGGGCGTCGGGGGCCCACTCTGCCTTGACGAGGCCCTCTGCTCCTGCGTGTATCCTTGCGCGCCAGTCGTCGTCGCGTATCTTGAAGATGTCGACGAGACCGCGCTTGGCGGAGGCGGCGAGGATGTACTCGGAGTCGGCGGACCAAGCGAGGTGAGAGATCCATGCGTCGCGGTCGACGGGTCCAGTTGAGTCTGGGGTACGGGAGAGAGGTCTTCGGGAAGTGGTGAGTTTGGCTGCAGAGGAGTGCTGTGCGATAGTGGAGGTGGTGGGGTTGGGAGCGGGATCGAGCTGCCAGGAGCGGGTGATCTGGAAGGAGTCTGCGCGGCGGACGAGGAGGCGGTCGTGGATGGCGGTGAGGAGAAAGTGTGCGCCGGGCGAGAAGGCGACGAGGTGGCCAGACTGTTTGTAGATCTCCGTAAAGTCCATCGCAGGAGGCTGCACACGCGTCGGTGGCTGACCATTCCATTACATACTGACCGTGCGAATCCGGGGACCAGAGCGCTTTACTGCCATAAAATGAGAATGAGCCCTGCTCTTTGACAGCCGCTAACCGACGATGCGTCTGGCATCGTGCGTGGCCTACGTTTGCCGTGAGTGTGCTGCACGCTCCGTACAACGCACCCGACACGCATCCTCCCTCGCCGCGCCCCGGCCCCTCGCCTTCACCTCCTTCTTCTTCCACAACTCCAGATGGCAGACAAGTCTCCCCGCACATCGACTGCCCTCGGGAGTCATCGCCCCGCCCGTACCGCCCACCATCGCTGACCACGCCGGCGACCTCACACAGTACCCTCCCCCGCCCTCCGTCCTGCCCTACCGCACCACAAGGCTCCTCACCCCCACCCGCCTCCTCAACGTCTACTCCCAGCTCTCCAAAACCCGCCTCACCGTCCTCGTCGTCCTCACCGCCATGTCCGGCGTCGCCCTCTCCCCGCTCCCCACCACCCTCCCCGTCCTCCTCTCCGCCGCCCTCGGCACCGCCCTCTGCTCCGCATCCGCCAACACCCTCAACCAGATCCAAGAGGTCCCCCTCGACGCCCAGATGCCCCGCACCCGCATGCGCCCCCTCGTCCGCCGCGCCATCACCCCCCTCCACGCTGCCGCCTTCGCCACCGCCACCGGCGTAGCCGGCCCCGCTATCCTCTGGACCATGTGCAACCCCACCACCGCCGTCCTCGGCGCCGCCAACATTGCCCTCTACGCCGGCCTCTACACCTGGCTCAAGCGCAAGAGCATCGCCAACACCTGGGTCGGCTCCCTCGTCGGCGGCATACCACCCCTCATGGGGTGGACAGCCTGCGGCGGCAACCTCCTCCCGTCTGCAGACTACCCCGTCCATCTCTTCCTTCCCTCCTTCATGTCCTCCACCCCGATGGACCTCGCCATGGTCGACAACCCCCTCGCGCCCTGGGCGCTCGCCCTCATCCTCTACAGCTGGCAATTTCCCCACTTTAACGCCATCTCCTACCTCGTTCGCGAGTCGTACGCCATTGCCGGCTATCGCATGCTCTGCGTCCTATCCCCGACGAAGAACGCCCTCGTCTCGCTGCGACACGCGCTCCTCCTCATCCCCATCTGCTCCGTCCTCGTGCCCCTCTCGGGACTCACGACATGGGCGTTCGCCGTCGTGAGCCTTGTCCCCAACGTCCTCTGTGCACGGGTGGCGTGGCAGTTCTGGAAGAATACGACGGAGAAGAATGCAAAGAAGCTCTGGCATTACTACCTCGCGTACCTCCCTGCGGTACTCGGTTTGATGATGGTATGCAAGCGCGGCCTCAGCTGGGGTTCCTGGTTCGGACAGGAGGAGGAGGAGAGCACAAGCACGGACGCGGTAAAGCCATATTAGCACTACATAAATGTATGAATACTCGCAATGCATATATACATGCCAGGCTCCGAAGCTATGTCTTCCCGCCCTTTGCCTTCGCAGCTTTCCTCGCCTCTCTCTGTCGCCTGATAGCATCCAGTCTCGACTTGAGCAATGTCACCTTCGCGTCCGCCTCCTCCTGCGCCCGTTCCTCCTCCAGCAGCCGATCCATGATCAGCTCGCGGTCGTCCTGCTCCTTGCGCCGGCGCAGCTCCCCCTCGTCCACCACCACAGCGTCCTCCCCGTCCGCCGCTTGTGGCGGGAAGCCCTCCGGGACCTCCGGCGCGAGCACGGGCTCCGCCATGATGGTCGCGCGTTCGTACGTCTCGTGCGCGTCGGGCGCGTTCACGACCGCCGCCTCGAATCGCGCCCATTCTTCGTCGATCGCGCTTTTGGCGGGCGCACCCGCTGTCGTGGCCGGCGCGCCGCTTCCTGGTGCGTCCGCGTCCTCGTCATCCTCGTCTTCGGACGGCGGCGGCGGTGCGCGCGAAGAGTCTGAGAAGAAGTCCGCGGGGAATCCTCCATGCGCGGACGCAGCTGGTGGTTCATCGTCGTCGTCGTTGTCTTCTACCCTTCTCCGCTTCGCCTCACCCTCCTCGTCAGACTGCTCTTCGGACGCCTTTCGTTTTTGCCTCTGCAGCTCCTCCTCTTGTGCCCGCCGCTGCTCCTCCTCCCGTAACCGAACCGCGCTCGTGCGATGCGGCTTGCTGCCGATGTGCCCTTCCCAGGACGTGCCCTGCTTGATGCTGATCCCGCACGCGAGACAGCGCAGTTGTCCGCTGGGTGTATACGAGGCGAGCGGGTGGTTCACGCGCACTTCTTGACGCTTGGCTCTGAGAAGAGTGCGTGCGTCCGACATGTTGAGGTTGAAGAGACAATGTGGCGTAGCGCGAACGTGTGGCTGCAACGTACAACCCTCCAAGCGCCTGTCAGCGACTCACGTCATTGACACGGTGGAATATATATTGTAGAACCACTATGCATTGCTATGCATGCTGCAAGTTTCGACGGCAATCGTTGCAGGTTGGGCAGTGCACGCTCGATCTAGTCACTTCTGCTGTACATTGACTGCATGCGCTTCGCACAATATGGTGAAACGTAGACATAACATAATGGCTATCGAGATCATGCAAGTATGCTACTAATACGGTACGCGTCGAACCCAATGCACACGGCCCCAGGCACGCTGTGCGCGTCCCCACTGCGCCTTTTAGGCCAAGCATTCTATTGCTTGTCCTTGAAGATCTTCTGGATCGCCGCAGTCGAGTACGACTTGGGACGCTCGAGGGCTGCGAGAGACCTTTGTTAGAACACGTCACTCGCGAACAACGGGACGGGTACGTACGAGCACCGAGCGCACGATCCCAGATGAGCTGCGCAGCCACACCAAACGCACGCGAGACACCGAAGAGGACAGTGTAGAACTGCATCTCGTTCAGGCCATAGTGCGTGAGGAGCACACCAGAGTGCGCATCGACGTTCGGCCACGGGTTCTTCGCCTTGCCGGCAGCGAGCAGAACGTCGGGCACGATCTTGTACACCTGCGCGACGAGCTTGAACATCGGGTCGTCCGGCAGGTGCTTCAGCGCGAACTCGCGCTGCGCAGTGTAGCGCGGGTCCGTCTTGCGGAGGACGGCGTGGCCGTACCCAGGGACAACCTGGCCGTTGTTCAGCGTCGACCAGACGTACTCCTTGACAGCCTCGTCGGACGCGTCCTGGCCGATCTTGGACTGCATCCTACGGAGCCAGACGAGCACCTCCTGGTTCGCGAGACCGTGGAGCGGACCGGCGAGACCGTTCAGGGAGGCACCGAAGGCGAGGAACGGATCCGAGAGCGCGGAGCCGACGAGCTTGCCAGTGTGCGCGGAGACGTTACCACCCTCGTGATCGCTACATGGCGTCAGTGATAGCCGCAGAGCGTAAGTCACGAAGCGCGTACCTGTGGATGGTGATGTAAAGACGCATCAACTCGACAAAGGCGGGCTTGTCACTGAAGCCGAGGAGGTGGGCCAAGTTCCAAGAGTAGTCCTTGGAGGCGTCGATGGCGGGGAGCTTGCCACGGCCGTAGGTGTTGCGGTAGATGCGGCCGGCAATGTTCGGCAGCTTCGCAATGCTACGGAAGCGGTCTGAGAGGCGGTGGCAGAGAGAAAGATGACGTAGTGCTCACAGGTCCATGCAGTCCTCGAAGACGGGCTTCCAGTACTCCCTCTTGTTGATGCCCTCGGAGTAGGCCTTGGCGAACGCGGAGTCGTGGTTTAGCTAGAGAGTCATGTGAGCGTGGCACGGTACGACGTCGATGGGGAGGACATACAGCGGTAACGGCGATGGAGAACTGGCTCATCGGGTGGAGGGTAGACGGGCATCGGTCGATGAGCTCCTCGACGAAGGCGGGAAGCTCGGATCGGGCAGCCCATTCACGGGAGAGGGCAGCAGTCTGCTCTTGAGTGGGAACCTCGCCCGTGAGAAGAAGCCAGAAGAGGGCCTCGGGGAGGGGTTCCTGGCCGCCGGGAGCTCTGGGAAGGGCGTCCTGGCACTCGGGAATGGTCTTTCCGCGGAAGCGGATACCCTCGTCTGTGTACGAGGGAAGAGAAAGTGGTTGAGAAAGGGCGGCAAAACGGGTCGACGGAAGAACGACGGACCAGCGTCGAGGACGGAGCCATCCCAGATGAGGGCCGGGAGACCTCGCATGCCGCTGCGGGGGCATTTGAATCAGTCATGGGGGAGCGCGGGAGAGATACAAATAGACGGACCCATAAAGCTGGTCGACGAGAACGGGGCCGAAGGACTTCTTCCCGTGCGCGGCACGCGTGGCTTTGACCTGGGACGATCGACGATCAGCATGACGTGCTCCGGGACGAGGACGAGGTATGTAAATGGGGTGCGTACGTTCTCGAGCTCGGCGGGGATGAGCTCAGCGATTCTGTCTTTGAGGGACGTCGCCTTGGTCGAGGCCAGCCTGGCCTGGAAGGCGAAGGCGTTGCGGCGGGACTGGGCGTGCGGGGTGAGGAGCAGGCGCGGGGTGCGGGGTGCGGGGTACGTACCTGGGCAATAACAGAGCGGGCAAACGAGGACTGCATGGCGTGCGTCGGTGGGGGCAACAGCGACGAAGAGGAGGACGGTGACGAGGAGGAGGGAGGAGGGGAGCGACGGCAGCCAGCGCACACTTATGAGCTCACCTAGGCCTTTTCCCACGTGAGCCTCGGACTTGTCGGCGTTCGTCCCGGCTCTCTCCTCCACCGCTCCCGGCCTCTTCTCCTCCTCCTCCTCCTCCTCCTCCTCCTCGCCCTCGCCCTCTTGCTCGTCGTCTTCGTTCGCGATGGCAAAGCGCAAACGCTCCGCTGCTTCCGCCGCCGCCGCTGGTGATCCCGTCGCGGAGCAGAACGCGCTGCTACCCCAGGTACGTACCGCCGCCGCCTTTCCACGCGCCGCACGCTCACTCCGTCCTCCCTGCAGAAAAGACACTACCGCCAGCGCGCGCACGCGAACCCGTTCTCTGACCACGCGCTCAGCTACCCGGCCTCCCCGCCCGCTCTCGACTGGGCCGAGCTCTACCCCGCGTTCGCCAACTCTGGCAAGACACCCGAGTTCGCAGACATTGGATGCGGCTTTGGCGGCCTCTTGATCGCCCTCGCCCCTCTATTCCCGGACACCCTCATGCTCGGTCAGTCTTCTTGTCCGTCTATCGCCGACGTATAGTTCTCCTGCCTCCCCCGCCCCTGCCCTCCCACCGTGCCATCAACACCTGACCACCCACAACACATCGCCTCGCTGCTTCCTCATTGATACATCCCCTGTGCCTACGTCGCTCACCTTGATGCCAACAGGCATGGAGATTCGCGTCCAGGTCTCTCAGTACGTCCAGGATCGCATCACCGCCCTCCGTGCCACCTCCACCCCGGCCCCAGCCAGCACTTCTCCCGGGCCCTATCAGAACGTGTCCATTGTGCGCGCCAACTCCATGAAGTTTACGCCAAATTACTTCCCGAAGCACTCCCTCTCTGCCATGTTCTTTCTCTTCCCCGACCCGCACTTCAAATCACGCAAGCACAAGGCCCGCATCATCTCGCCGACCCTCCTCGCCGAATACGCGTACGTGCTCAAGCCCGGGGGCATCGTGTACACCATTACCGACGTGCAAGACCTGCACGAGTGGATGCGGACGCACCTCGAGGCGTTCCCGCTGTTTGAATACGTAAGTGAAGATGATCTTCGAAAGGAGGGCAAGGGGACCATCCTCGACGCGGTGTATACCAGCACGGAAGAAGGCAAAAAGGTCGAACGAAACAAGGGCGACAAATGGCTCGCGTGTTTCCGGAGGATTGAGGTGTCGAGGGATTGAGAAGCAGCATGTAGGATTCACGATCTGTTCGTTGTAGCCGTAGCTAGGTTGTTTTTCTTGCGGAAATCTCAAAAATCCATTCTGTCTTCCATGACAACATCGCGCTCGCCGCCGACCGGCTGCTTCATACTCGTCTCCATCGCATCGACTAGCCTGCTCGTGCGGTTGCGCACCGCCCGCTTCATCTCCTTGTGCAGCGCTTGACCTGCCTCCCCCGCGAGCTTGAAAATCTCGGCGAACCGGTCGACGTGGAGGCGCGTCTCGAGCGCGACGAGGGTGACCTTGCCTGTCCGCGGCATGACGGCGACGGTCATGTGCGGGAGATCGTTTTCTTCGAGCATGGTGAGGTCGAGCAGCGGTTCGGTCGAGTGGACGCCGCCGCTGACGGCGCAGACAAAGTCGGTCATGGGGATGCCGGCGCATATAAGAGCCAGCGTGGTCGCGTTGACGCACGCGTGAAGGAGCCCGCCGTCCTGCTGAAGGACCTGGACGTAGATGTCGACTTGGGAGCGCGGGTAGAGCGCAGTTTGCACGACGGGCTCGAAGGTCGACTTGATTGTCGCGGCGAGCTCAAGGATGCGCCTGGATGCTTGCACGCGATCCGTCAAGGGAGGTGAGTAAGACAGCCCTTTGACTCACCTATCCGCCCGTGCCCTCCGCCGCCGCTCTCCTGTGCTAAAGGGCAATACGTTCACCTCGACGTTGATAACCGCCCGATCATGGAGGGTTTGCGAGCGCATCTTGGCCTCCCTCGGGCCAAAGATGGTGACGAGGACTTCGGTCAAGCCATGCCTGAGGGTGCAGCAGCCGTCAGCGGATCCTTGCTGAGAGGTGTCGATGGAGATGTCGCGGAGCTCGTACTGGCGGCGACCGTCTGAGCGGTAGCCTCCGTCGTTGAGAATCTCGACTCGCGAACTCTGCAGAGGGAATCAGCTTGCGCCGACTCTGTGCACTGACGACTGACCATGTTTGCGGAGCGACTGGGGCGAGCGCGGAGAGACGGTGGTGTGGTGGACGCGGTCAAGTCGTGCGTCGATCGTCCGCCACCGCTCTCAGCCACGGCTCTTCGGAGCGGACGAATCATCGCTCCCGGCGGCCATGTCCCTATCGCTCCCTCCAACCTGCAGTTGCGATATCTCTCTTTCTCTCTCCCCTCGACCCCTCTCTGTTGCCCGCCATGGCGTCCAACGACGTCGACGTCCTCCCAACGTCGCTGCTTGACACCGATCTGTACAAGGTGCGTACAGACGGACGCCATTCACGCAGGTCGCGAGCTGACTCGATAAGCGCAGTTCACGATGCAGCAAGCCGTCCTCCATCACTTCCCCGGCGTGCAGGCCGTCTATCGCTTCACCCACCGCGACAAGGACGTCCCCTTCACCCGGGCGTGCGTCGATGCCTTCCGCGATGCCATCTCTAGTCCGTCTCCTTCCCTTCCACCCCCTCTCGTCACTCACCCCACCACCAGAGTTTGGCGCACTCCGTCTGTCCGACCGCGAGCGTGACTGGCTCAAGAACACCTGCCCGTACTTTCACGGCGCATACCTCGACTACCTCAAACAGTACCGCTTCAAGCCCGACCAGGTCTCCATCCGCTTCATCCCCTCGGAGCACAATCCCGACCGCGGCGACCTCGAGATTGAGGCCGCTGGTCCCTGGCTCGACACTATCCTCTGGGAGGTCCCCCTCATGGCGTGCCTCAGCGAGTTATACTTCAGACTAGTGGACACCGACTGGAACTATGAGGGGCAGGAAGGTTCGTCTCTTCGTGCTCGTGCTGCCCCAGTTATACACAAATACCTCCATACAGAGCAAGCCTACGCGAAAGGCGAAGAGCTCATCCAGTTCGGCTGCGCCTTCAGCGAGTTTGGTACGCGCAGACGGCGGTCTTTCCACACCCAGGACATCGTCATCCGCGGCCTCGCTCGCGCTACCAAAGACTTCCCTGGGCCCGGCAAGCTCTCGGGGACGAGCAACGTGAGCCGCGCAGATACGATGTCACCCGCCACTGTTGACTGTCGCCGCCGTCAAGGTCCACCTCGCTCATCTACACGGGCTCGCGCCGGTCGGAACGATAGCCCAGTGCGTCCGCTCTGACCTCGTGCGCGCTCACCCCTGATCTCGCATCTGTAGTGAATGGTTCATGGGGGTAAGAAGTGACGTTCTCGTGGCCGCGTCCGCTAGCTGACTCGTACTCCCCGGCTTTTTCCCAGGTCGGCGCTTTGAAGGGCTATGAACGCGCGAATGCTACTGCGCTTGCTCTTTGGGAGGAAGTTTACCCAGACGCACTACAGCTCGCGTTGACCGACACCTTCTCCACGGCTGTCTTCTATAAGGTCATTTCTTCGCTTTGCCCGCTGCTTCCTCTTGCCGACGAATCATCCTAGGACTTTGTTATGGACCCTGACCGCGCGCGGAGATGGAAAGGCTTGCGCCAAGACTCTGGTGATCCCTTCGTCTATGCGCCGCGGGCGAAGGAAGTCTATGACTCACTCAGTATCGACTCCCGCGAGAAGACCATCATCTTCTCCGATGCTCTGAGTGTCGAGAAGGCAAAGAAGCTCAAGGCACAGTGTGACGAAGTCGGGTTCATAGGTGGGTGCACTGTCATTGCTCCTAGTCGTCTTGTCAGTCAACGGGTATCTATCAGCATCGTTTGGGATCGGGACCTCGTTCACGAATGACTTTGCAAAAGCATCTAGTCGTGGCGTGGAGAAGAGCAAGGCACTGAACATGGTCATCAAGCTCGCTGCTGTGGATGGCAAGCCTTGTGTCAAGATCAGTGATGAGCTTACTAAGGTATGTGTTCTCGTCCGTAACATGAGCCCTGATGCCTACCAGAGATGCCCCAGAACACGGGGGATCCGGATGTTGTCAAGCTTGTCAAGGAGATATACAATCTGCCAGTGTAAGTAGAGTGAATGCACCTAGTAGTATAAGTTTTCCACATAGGCCCTATGTGGAACCAAATTAGGCAGGCGCTGCGTCCTGCTGCGTCCTGCACACCCCATATTAGGTAGACGTTGCGCTTTTTGTTGATTATGTCAGGACGTTGCACCATATTAGGCAAGACGCAGCAGCACTACTCTGGGGTCCAACCCCTGGAGTAGCTGGTCTGGGGTGAACTACTCTCAGGAGCCACCCTCAGAGTAGTAAATGCTGGCAGTGTCAATCCACTCCACAGCCTGTTATTGACTTGTACTGGACTGCCTTCACTGAACAGATCCTTGTATCAGAGCCAGTGCAGGTGCTAGAGTGCTGTTGACTAATCCTACCATAACAACTAGAGGCAGATACTCCCTGTGACAGAGTGCTACTCTGAGTATGCTCTCAGAAGCGTAAGTCAGTGCTGTATGCTCCCACACTTTGGTTGGCCCAGCTACTCACATTATAGGGGATTTCGTTCATTTGGGTTCCTTTGAGGGAGGGGTCCTATGTCCCGATTAGGAAGGTGACCTGTCCTAATCAGGAAGGTGGTAAGGTATCACGTGATGTTAGCCTCCTCCTTGTACACTAGCCTTCCTCCATAGTGTAGTGTATGATGGTGGTAGTGTAGTTTATGACAGTGGTGTGCTGCAGCGCATCACTGACAAGTGACTCAGGAAGAGCATACATGACGGCGGTGACGCGCTACAGCGCATGAACGCCATGGTGAGTACACACGATGGCGGTGACGCGCCGTAGCGCGT